>PVKH010019698.1:0-14772 GCA_004027955.1 Chaetophractus vellerosus | reverse complement strand
TGTAAAGGTTTGGAAATGGAAGCACATTATTGCAAGTGTAATCAACAGTGAATATGGTTAAAGGGGGAAACTTCAGGCTGTATATGTTACTTGAATAAAAATTTCAAGGTAAAACATAGGACTGTATAACATAGTGGACCCTATTGTTAATAGTACATGTATAAGAATATTCTTTCATGAATTATAACAAACATACAACACTAATACATGGTGTTAATAATGCGGTGATATATAGAAAACATACCCAATATAAACTATGGAAAATAGCTAATAGTACTATTTTACTAATTTTCCATCAATTGTAGCAAAGGTAGCTACTGCTAAAAAGTATTATAAAAAGGTGCTATTATCAATTGTAACAAGTGTTCCACACCAATGCAAGGTGTAGATGGTTTGGCGGTATATGGGAATCTGGCATGATTGTTTTGTAAACCCACAACTTCTCTAAATAAAGAAAAATAGACAATGTATATGAAATATTTTATTTTTATAAGGATTTTTAATTATTGAAATCATATTCCACTAAAGACAACCCAAAATAAACACATTCAAATAGTTTACAAGAGGAACATTCAAAAATGCTTCAATAGTTTACTCCCACTTGGTTTCTGAACTGTACCAAATTAAAGTCAAATTTGTGGTTCTAGTTTCACATTCTTTGGAAGATTATGACTTTCTGGTTTAAGGAAAAGAAGTTTAAGAAGAAGTTCAAGAATGATTTACAAAACTTTAGAATTTTCAGATGTAAATTTTCATAAGGTCTTGTGGATATCAACTGCTGTAGCGTTTGTAAAATATTTTCATGAGTTAGGTGTAAATGAATCAGTAACATAAGGATTAAGTTACTCTACAAATATACAATAACCTAAAAATCAGGGAAAGTGTGCCTTGGCAGAATTCAACTGGGTTTTGTCAAATCCAAGGGGTTTTAAAACTATGTTTAGAAGATTTCCTGAAATAAAAACCTCTCTTTTTAAAAAATCATCTTTGTTATTAATCCAAATTAAATATTGTTTCCAAGTTCTGTTAATGATAAACAAATTGAAAGTGGTTAGGACCAGGACCACAAAATCATTGACATAATTTTTTTTATAGCATTAAGAATTTCATCACATGATTTTTCCAATAAACTGTGCTTCCTAGAGTTACAAAAATTAAAAAGCAGAATTACAGTAAATTATAAAAGTACAAGCAGGAAACAAATATCTGACTCCACAGGTTCCCAATTTTTTTCAGTTCATGGTGCCTTTAGTGTCTCAGTAATTCTTTTTCAAATTGCCCCTGGCCAAATAAATCCCTAACAGTTATATTTCTTAAGTAGTTAAGTCAAAACAACTTAACACATATTAATACCCTAACAGTTTAGTAGTCATTTGAATAAACATTGAATGCAAATAAATATATATATTTTATTTCATTCTGAAATAACCACAATTACTTACTAACTGGCTATGTGGGCCAGTTGGGCAACACACAACTTTTTAGTCCTTGAAATCTGATTGAGCAGTGCCACCCTCATTTTCTGTTCCACATTGAGCTTTTAACTGTGTTTGGCTTTTATCACAGAAAAAACAAACAAACCTGAAAACCAAGGTTCACAAACATATGTCACCATAGAAAGGAATGCATCGTGATCTAATGATACACTGAACCAGTGAACTATCTTGAGCTAGTAGTTTGGAGAGAGTCTGAGTGATTTGAGTATTTCTGTGTTTGCTTTGTTAACCTGTGATGCCTCTACAATTTCACTATACATCTTCAGTGTGCCTCAGTGCACAGTTTCACAATGGTGGGTTGAGAAAATTCCATAAAGATATATTGCAAACATTTCAGGATATAGAATCATATTTATAACCAGGCAAGTATTGACAACAGTGGAATTTGATATTAACAAAAATTAATGATTTTTATTGAATTACTCTGTATTATATAATGTTTTATAATATATTCTCAAATTTTAAAAAATGATTCAGAAAATCATACATCATTGGAACATATTTTTTTTTCAATAGCAACCATAAGATAATTTACTTTGGAGGAATCTTTTTTTTTTTTTGTTACATATCCCCCCCTTTCTGCTTGCTCTTGCTGTGTTCATCTTTGTGTTCCTCTGCGTCTGCTTTGTCTCCCCCCATTGTGGTGACGCGCCGAGTCAGGTCACCACGCAGGTGGCTTGCCCCGCTCGTGGGCGGCTCTGCTCCATTCACGGGCGACTTGCCTTGTCCGTGGCAGCTTTGCCCTGCCCGCGGCGGCTTTTTGCCCTGCCTACGGCGGCTCTGCCCCACCCACGGTGGCTTGCTGTCTCAAGGCAGTCTGCCCGCTTGGAGAGGCCCCCGGGAACTGAACCCAGGGCCTCCCATGTGGTGAACCAGTGCCCTATCCACTGGGCTACAGCCGGCCCCCCTACTTTGAAGGAATCTTAATGTAAGATTTAATAGAATTTTTTTCAGATTTTTGAAAATGAAAATATAATTGTCAATATTAAAATATCTGAGTGAGAAACTTCAAATCAAATTAAGAATTTTTGACTGGGAACATTGGTTTACTAATTTAATTACATTTGAAAAAATTTCACATCCTAGTGTAGAACACTGTTGATTAAAGAAAAAAATGAAATAACATTTCAGCTTGGTATCCTACACATGAGATTGTCTTAAATAAATAAATTGACTTTTGCGATAAGAGGAGTCTAGAAAGGAGCTTTACATTCCAAGACCTTGCCTTTAAAAGAAACATTATCCTAATTTTTTTTCAGACTAGGTATATGAATATTTTTAGAAATAATTCATGCTTTTTGCCTGTAAGCTTTCATTAGTGTGTCATACATTATCCATAAAAATGGTTATACTTATAGAGTAAAGAGAATTTATATAAATAAATCT
This sequence comes from Chaetophractus vellerosus, assembly GCA_004027955.1. Taxonomy (NCBI): domain Eukaryota; kingdom Metazoa; phylum Chordata; class Mammalia; order Cingulata; family Chlamyphoridae; genus Chaetophractus; species Chaetophractus vellerosus. The sequence goes on along the minus strand of PVKH010019698.1, from coordinate 11,890 downwards.
CTTATAGAATCTATAGCATATCCATCAATTTTTACAAATATTTATTGAAATCCTACTATGTATTGGCACAGTTCCTCAAAATATAGCTGTACACATAAAAAATGAGAATCACTGTACTTATAGAGTTTCCATTCTATGGCAGGAGACAAACAGCAATTATGATAAATAAATTAAATATCTAGAATATTAGTTATACATTTTAAGAAGAAAAAAATAAAACAGTAGAAGGGATAAAAAGTGTTGAGGGAACGTTTGGAAATTTAGAAAAGGTACGCAGGAAGGACCTCACTAAGAATGTGAGTAAAGAATCAAAGAAGTATAAAAGCAAACGATGTGGGAAGCTAGGGGAAGAATATTCCAGAAGAAAAAACAAGTTCAAAGGCCTTGACTGGGATTGTGCCTGTTGAGATAAAGGTCAGTATAACTGGAGCAAAGTTGATGAGAGATAGAGATGGAAAAGGAAGATTGGAAAGGTAACAACAAGACCAGATCACATTGGAGATAGTAATTTGGGCTTTTGAAGAGAGGTTTTGGGAGAGCTTTAGGAGGAGTAGTGATGTGATCCAACATAGATTTCAAGAGTATTGCTTTGGTCACAGTGTTGAGAACAGACTGAGGATGTGCAATGATGAAAGGAGGGCAGTGAATTAAGGAGTCATTTGAAATAAACTAGAGATGAAGGTAACTTGGACTAGGATTATAGCAATGGAATTCATCAGAAGTAATGAGATTCTATAGATATATTTTGAAAGGCTTATCTGTGCTGTCCAATCTGGTAGCTGCTAGCCAAATATGGTTATGTAAATTTAAATTACTAAAATTAAATAAAATTCAAATTTTTTACTCAGTTAAATTAGTCACATTTCAAGGGCTCAATAGCCACATGAGGTTAATGGTTACCATATTGTAAAGAGCAGATATAGTTCTTTGCCATAAATATAGAAAGTTCTATTAGACAGCACTGGTCTAACTGACAAGATTTGCTGACAGACTTGAATTGAATGTGTCTTTTGGATTGAATCATGCCTCCCACAGAGACATGTTCAAATCCTTAACTTAAGTCCTTTGGAATGAACTCATTTGCAAATAAGATCATTGAAGATCCTATTAACATGAGGCCAAACTGAATCAGAGTGTGTCTTAATCCAGTATACCAGAGTCCCTACAAGCAGAGGAAATTTCGATGCAGTAGGAAGGGATAGGAGGAGACAGATGGTCATATGATGGAGGCAGAGACTGAGTTATGGTTTGCTGGCAAGCTACCACCAGAATGCTAGACTTCAGAGAAAGCATGATCCAGGCTTCACCTTCACTGTGTACTTCTAGCCGCAAAAACTGTGAGACGATAAATTCCTGTTGTTTAAGTCCACCAGTCTGTGGTACATAGTTATATTAGCCCTGGCAAACTAAGATAATGTGAGAGAAATACAGTAGTCAAGGATGATTTGTGGCATGAGCAACTAGAAGAATTGAGTATATTGATATAGGAAAACTGTGAGAAGGAAAGCTTTGGAGGGGATGCCAGGAACATTATTTTGGAAATGTTAAATTTAAGATGGTTATTAGGAATCTAAATGAAGATCTCAAATGAGCCATTAGATATATAAGCTGAGATTTCAGGCATGAAGTTCAGACTGGATAGCCAAACCAAGTATTACTATGTGCCAGGCACTTTGCTGAACACTTGAATATATTAGCCCGTCTAATCTACATGACACATTTATGAGTGAGATACTCTTGTCCCCATTTTATAAAAGAGGAAACTAATGTACAAAAATACTATGACTTGTACAATTAAAAAGATAAGAATCTGAGCTGTAAGAGACTGTCTCTGTAGTGACACAGGCTATCTTTGTTTCCTAGGGTTGCCTTAACAAAGTATGACAATCTAGGTGGCTTCAAACAACAAAAATGTATTGTCTCACAGTTCTGGAGGCTGAAGTCCAAAATGAAGGTGTCAGAAGGGCCAGAAGCTGTCAGAAGTTTGTAGGGATCAATCTGTTCCATGCCTCTCTACTGGCTTCTAGCGGTAGTTCTCAATCTGTGGTGTTCCTTGGTTTGTGGCCTAAGTCAATCTCTGCCTCCAGTGTTACATGGCCCTCTTCTCTCTCCAACCGTCCTCCCTACTTATAGAGACACCAGTCCCTGATCTAGCATGGTCTTGTTTTAATGTGCTTAATTCCATTTCTAATGATCTATTTCCAAATAAGGTCTCATTCTGAGGTCCTGGAGATTAGGGCTTCAACATATGTTTAGGGGGTACACAATTCAATTAACATGGAGGAAGTCTGCCTGCAAAGTAAAGTCAAACAAAGCAAGAGAAAATGAGAGATGAATGAAAAGTGAGATAGGAGGGACAGCTTCTGATTCCTGCAGTATTCCTTTTGATTCTGGGAGCTTTTCTGCCAGACCGAAGGATCCATCCCACCCAAAACTATGAGGCAATAACATCCCTTTTCCCCTAATGTTGTTATAACCTAAAAAGTCATGAATACACAATCTATGAACATTTTGCTTCAAATTTGAAAATGCAGCTGATTTGCTGAGAAAATCCAGGAGATTTTTTTTTAGGAGGTATTGGGGATTGAACCCAGGGTGTCATATAGGTGAAGCAGGAGCTCAACTACTTGAGCTACATCCACTCTCAGGAGATTTTTTTAACGCTAAAAATGAGTATAATAATTTGTGTATGAATCATACAATGTTTTCCTTCATTGATGGATAGCTTTTCTAGTTTGGGAATAATATAAATAACATTGCTATAAAGATTCTTACACATGTGTTTAGGGGAATATATGCACACTTTTTGGGTTGTTACTTACCCAGAAGTGGAATTTCTGGATCATATGTATAATTTGTATAAGCTCAGTTTTAGTAGATGCAACTAAACAGTTTTCTGACTTAGCTGGTGTTAATATGCCTTGGAAAAAGGATAACATATACATGGAAATTAATAATTCCAGGGATTATTTTCATCCCCCATCCAACCAGCAAATTGTTTGGTGTTATCTACTTTTCTATTTTGTGAAAAACATAATTAACTTTTGGATACAGAAATTGTTATTTTATCCAAGTATGATATAAAACTAAGCAAGCCAGATCACACACTTTATTTTATAGTAAAATTTCTTATAGTGCATAAATGTAGAAATCTGTTCTTTGATGCTTTTATGGAAAAATAAAACAGTTATTATGGGTTTGGATTAACAGCACTTCACTGAGAATCATGTACCATAAAATAGTAGATATAGAGTAAAATTTTGCCCAGTTCCCCTTTGCAAAAACTGAGCAACTTTGTTAACTCTCTTATTCTAACCTGAGATGACTCAGACAGAAAGTTCCATAGCTTGTTATCTTTCCACAATAGATAAACACTATTTTATCCACTTTTGTATATGCTAAATTCTTATGTTTCAAAATTTCAAATTGGAAAGTTTTAGTATATATGCAAACTACCTACTTACTTCAACAAGTCAAAATTTCTAATATTCCAAATTAGTTATGAGTTCTTAATTGAAACAGTCATTTAGAAAAGCCACTTTGGCCTAACTTACATTCTCTTTGAACATTCTAGTCCTGTCAATGGCAATACAGAATTGATTAGTAGGTTTGTATGCTCCTCTTTGTATTTTTCCCAAGGCTTCCAGACAACTGAAACTCAGGCAATAGTTTTGTAACCTGAAGGCAACGTACATAATTATTAATTTTATAACTTTTTTCATAAATCACTGGCAAAAATCTCCATTTAAGAATTAGGTCTATGAACATCTGTGTTGTGAAACATTTCCTATCACCTAATACAGAAACAAATACTCCCTCTTTTGTAATCCTATAGTCTAATGGACATACCTCACTTATGGAATTTATTAACATAATAATATTGTCTCTCTTTTCCCTACTTGGCAGTGAGCTTCTTAATGACAGGGACAGTGTGTTACAGATTTTTTTTTTCTTCTCAAAATCCAGTATAGTCGCATATTGTAGTCGTTGAATTCTGAATGTTTTGATATATTTTTAAAAAATGTGTCTGAACTGGGATCTATAATAAAATATATTTAAATAAGTTTAAAGCATCATAGAAATATTGAATTTAAATTCCAAAATTTATTTTGATTTCAATATTGTATTATTATCTATTGTTGTATAAAACTACCCCCACATTTAACAGCTTTAAACTGCAAACATTTACTATCTCACAGTTCTATCAGACAGGAATCCAGAGGCAAGGATTATAAGGGATAAATTCTAGGCTACTTACTAGTCCACCTTCTAACCCAAATGATTCCCATCCTTCCCATATATACTCACCTGCAACTTATATTTACCTGCTCCCTAGTTCCCACTATTAAAGCATTACCTCAAAATCCAGAACCTCATAACCTAAATCATACCCCATTATCAATGAGACTCTTTGGTCGTATTTCCTGAAATACAGCTTATTGTGTAGAGCTCATTTTAGCCTGAAGACTTGTAAAACTAAATAGGTTAGGTATACATCTCCCACATCCCAAACATACCCAGTATACAATGGTGGTACAAGAACAGGATAACTGCTATAGACATTTTTGCTCATGAAAATGGAAAATGGGAACCAAACACGAAAAAGTGGTCCATAGCAATTCTGAAATACAACCAGGTAAATGTTGAAAGTTCCCTTATTAGTTCTCAACACCAGAGAATAATTTCACATGGCTCTCGCATCATCATTTGGGCTCTTGGACCTGCCTGCTGAGATGCTCCTTGTTCTTGAAGGATAACTTTTTTCTTCAGCTGAATCATTTTCTCACACTGCTTCCTACCATAATTGTGGGGGTGGGGTCCAACAATTACTTTTCATTTTGTACTGTCATTCTGTGATCCTCCTATGATTCTCATTGGTATTTACTTCCTTTGACTAAGGCCACATACACAAACCTCCTAGTTATAAACCCTTAAAATTATCTTTACAATGTATTTTGTGTGACTGAATCATACTATGAAGCATTGATATTGATATTTCTGAGACTTTGACCAAAGGTATCATAGTAACCTTCTCATATTCATCTCCTGACCATGCTTTTCTAGTAATGCCCTGGATTTGATCTTTTTGCAGAAGTCAATTCTTAATTTTAGAATTATTGCCAGTTGAGGAGACTAATAATATTCAAAATCATCAAATCTTGGCTCTTCTTTTCAAAAGTACTAAAGGGAAAAATAAGAAACTGGCCAGAAATTTCAATACTTTACTTGTAAATTTCCTTAGCTACATCATCTAGTTCATTAGATACATTTTCTACTTACTGTCTTAATAAATTTTTGTTATTAATAAAATAAATTTTCTCAGCTTTCTGACACTACATTACAAGGATTCTCCCATACCCCAGTTTCCGATAACATCTTACTTCTCTTTGAGTTCTAAATTACAGCAACTTCAAAGCCTGTATTTCTGCTAACAGTCTCTTCAAAGAAATTGAAGGGTTTCTCTGACTAACTCTTCAAAACTGTTTCAAACTCTTCCCTCTGCTTGGCTACAAAGCCAATCCCACATATTTAGCTATTTATTATGTCAGCATTCCATTTCCAGGTATCAAAACATGTATCAATTATATATTGTTGTGTAGCAAATTACCTAAAATATAGCAGCTTAACACAATAAACATTTATTATCTCATAGTTTCTGTAGTTCAAGATCTGGGTACAGCTTAACTAGGTGCTTCTGGCCCAGGGTTTCTCAAAAAGCTACAGTCAAGGTACTTGCCCAGACTACAATCATTTTAAGGATTAACTGAAGGAATAATCACCATCTAGCTCACTCACATGATTGCAAAGTAAGTCAAATTTCCTTGTAAATTTGCTAAAGATAGACCTTCTGGCAAACAGTAATGGTATTTTCTAGAGGGAGAGTACTAATCTGTGGAATGCTTTATAAGGGTGTATTAGGTTTGTTTAAGCTTATATGTGATAAACAAAGCTGGAATCTATGGATTTATAGGGTGTGGCTCCCAGAAAAAAATGTCACATAAGCTCTGTAGCTATCAGAGTATGAAAGGGAGTTATTTTATAATTTGAACAGCTCTTTCTTATAAGTAAGCACACATTGCTAGGAGTCCTCACATGTTTAGCTGTGACAGAATGTGAACCGACATAACACAAAAAGCACCCGGGACAAACGTTGGAGAGTTGGTGGTCTTAGAGCTCTTCTTGCTTCTCCTGTTCCTCATAATTATTTGTATTCCTGAAATAATTAGTCAAACTTGACATTGGATACGATCTCTGATCTTTAAAATATTGATTAGAAAATCTGCTCTATGATTTATCATAGAAAAAATCCAAGGAGAAATAAAGCATACATAATAATGCAGTGATGTAAAATTGCCCAGTAATAAGATAATTACAGGTGTTCTCTGGAACAAAGATACACCTTAAAGGTACTCCACTTAACCAACACAAACTCTGTGATTTTTTAATTTAAAAGTCTAGTAACTAAAGAAAGAAAAAGTTTTGCACACAATGGTAATATTAATATTTATCAACTTTTTAAATGACAATTTCCCCAAATAGAAAATTGAGTATAATAAATATCAATTAAACAATATCTTCAAAAGAAAACAAAGATGGAAAAAAAAACCAAAACGTAAATTTAAGGATCAAGATCTTATTTATATGTATATTAAAAACTTTTTTTCAAAAGAGAATGTCCACTGTTTTCAAAGGAAATATGATGTGATTAGCCAGTTGCTAGGAATAAAAATGTGTACATTTTATTTCTATAGGGCAATTTGAAATTATTTGATATGATCTTTTAAAATGCTTTTTGTCTTAACCAGGAATTTCACTTCCATAAATTCAGAGTAATATTCTGAGTTACAGGGAGGGTTTTATTTATAAAAATGTCAGAGGCACATAATATACAGTGGAACTGTCCAAAATTAGAAGAATGTTTTCATAAGTATGACATATCCATAAAGTCCATATAATCTAATAATTGAAGTTATATTTCAGAAGGGTAATAACTACTATTTACTAATAATAGCTAATAGCTATGTGTTTCCTAAATGTCAGACATTATTTCCATACACTTGTGGATGTAATTATGTGTATATATATAGGGTGGACTATGTTAATAGTAGTTACTTTTGGATTGTAGGATTTTGGGCAACTTATATTTTCTCCTTCGTACTTCTTTGTATTTTAAAGATTTTTCTATGGTAATATCTTTGTTTTAACATTCATGAAGAAAATGTCATAAAAATAAAATAACCTAGAATGCTTTGTAATATCATGCTGACAAAATAGGTTCTTTTTTTTTTTTTTTTTTGGTTACATATCCCCCCCCTTTCTACTTGCTCTTGCTGTGTTCATTTCTCTGCATTCTTCTGTGTCTGCTCTGTCTCCCCCCGCTGCGGCGATGCGCCAAGTCAGGTCACCGCTCAGGCGGATCTGCTCCATTTGCGGGCGGGTCTGCTTCCATTCACAGGCGGCACCACTTCCGTTTATGGGCAGATCTGCTCTGTTCGCAGGTGACTTGCCCTGCCCGTGGTGGCTTTGCCCTGCCCACGGCAGCTTGCCCTTCTCAAGGCGGTCTGCTCGCTTTGGAGAGTTCCCCGGGAACTGAACCAAGGGCCTCCCATGTGGTGAACCGGTGCCCTATCCATTGGACTACAGCTGGCCCCCCAAAATAGGTTCTTAATGATTTACTGGTTCAGTGATGTTAAATCAATCTCTAGACTCTATGTGTACTCTACTATGTGCAACAAAAGACACATAGCCCTACTTTTTATTATCCCCTTCTCCCTTACTTTAAAGTTGAATATCATGTTTTTAGGAGAAAAAATTAAAATATATTGTTGCTATATTTGTATTGAAAAAGCAAAACTTGATTTTTGGAACATTTTTGGGTATTCCAAAAATGGTTTCCTGACCAAGAAGAGATGGTACTCTCTGTAATCTATTTGATTTAATTTAACACAATTATTTATCTCTCATACTATACTAAGTACTATGCTTGGTGCTATGATTTAACACTGAATAATTGAGTGCTCTTAAGAAGAAAGAAAAGTTAATCACTAACCTTCTGCATTATTCGCTCAAAGTTCACTGCCCTACAGATTGACCACAGGATAAATATTCCAAATTCCTTTGGCCTCCAAAGAAAGGCATAGCATCACCTTAGCCCCTAAAGAATTTTCTTGCAAAGCATAGCAAGAAAATCAATCAAACAAACAAAGAAACCAAACTGAGAAATATAAACAAGAGAACTTTACAAAAGTGTTCTTGTATGTACTTATTGATTGTTCAGTCTAGATATTATAATCAAAAGCCCATTTATCTTTTACTATTTGTTTTCATTATTCATAGAGTGAGGCACACTTTCATCGAAATTCCTCCTAAACTCAGTTTTAGGCAAGGACAATTTAACCCTGGGTCCAGAAAAATAAGCTTCTAAACTGATAAACCTGAAGAGACATGATCCTGCCCTCAGTGGGATTAAAGTTGGCCAGCTGTTGACAGAAAGGTGAACAATTCCTTCAAATGCTGTGTGGCAAAGGAAGAGAGTTTAGAATCCAAGTGCCAGAAATTTCATATTGGCAATTTTACATAGACATTTAATATTCTTCTCCATGAGAAACAATATATTATTTAATTCAACAGGAATTGCTTTTAGAGTCCAAAGCAGAGATTTCCACCAGATTGAAAGAGGAAAAGGTCAAGAAAAATTCCTAGAAAGAGTGATGGCTGTACTATTTGTGAATTCTAGTCGTCGTGCTTTAAGAGGAAAAATAATTAGAGTGAATCTAAGAAGCTATTAGAAGGATGTATTCTAGCTGGAAAATAGAAGTCTTATGGTGATGAGGGAGAAGACTGTATGGAATAAGAATAGTTTCTACCCTCACTTCATTTGAAACATTGTTATATAAAAGTCAGCAGACCTTTGCTCCGTGGTTCCAAAGGATACAGGAAGGACCAAAGGCTGGGAATTGAAACAAGAGAGGTTTTCTTAAACATCAAAAAGAACTTTATAGTACATAATCTTAGCCAAGTAAAGATCAGTTTGCCTGGAAGAATTACTCTGTTTCTTCCTTCTTAATGATTTCTAAAAGTTGAACTAATTATTGAAAAGCTTTATTTGGGGTTATGTCTTTGTCTGGAGGTTGGACCAAATGATTTTGAAAAAGACTCTTCCTTCTCTGTGATTCCAGGAACCTATGATTTGATGATTCTTGTTCCTCCTTCTTTCTTAATCCCTGTTTCCTTCTATTTATTTACAATCCATTTGGAAGCACTTGAAGAACCAGGACCTCAAAAGGCCCAGCGTTTACATAGGCACTTTTTAAAAAGTAATGAAATGATACAAAAACAAATAATTACTTAGCATTTCTTCTGCTACTTAGCATTTTTCTTTAATGTAAAATATTATAAAGTTTTAAGTATGGTGTTCTTTATGTGATCTTACTGGGTTTAATTAGTTACTGACCAGAACAAAGAGAAACTCTCTAAAACAATCACACTGCATTTAATTTAGAATCCAAATGCCAGAAATTGCACATTGGCAATTTCATGTATACAATTAATATTCTACTCAGTGTCATAGCAATATATTATGTAATTCAATATGAAGCACACTCTTGGGTAATCAGACATCATTTTTTTTAAATGGTTTTTTTTTTGTTATGATGTTTTGCCACTTGCATTTTAAGTATTAATCATTAGAGTTTATAAAATAAACACGGAACACTGAAGAGGGCAACTCCTCTTGAGAAGCTACTTCAAAAGTGGGGAAGGGAGGGAGATTCAGGTCGTTCAGTGTTCTGGCTGTAATTGGATTTCTCACGACTGCCCTAATTAGAGCCAGTGAATCATTTCAGTTTCTACACATTCCTTCTCCAACATGATTAGTTTATATTACTATGAGCAAACTCATTATCACCTTCTTTAACTTTCCTTTAAATTTATTGATTTAATTACATGAATTTGCAGTGGCAAGTGTGCCACTTTGAGGCATGGTGTTTCATATTTCCCAATTTTAAAAACCATTCTCTTAGAATGGTAGGAGTTAGTTCAGATAATTATTTTTCCTAAATGAATGAGGTTAGGTGTCCTTGTTTTATTTTAAATGAGAATTTTTAAAAGGAAGAATCACTGAAAAATTTTTTAAATTGCATGTTCCTAATGATCAAAAAATGAGGAGTGGAAATATATACTTGCATTATTCTTTGTATATGTTATATATAGCACTAAATTAGTGTTTTTACTGTATATGTTTTTTTACAAATCTTTATGGAATTGTGAACAATGTTCTCAAAATGAAGACAAACAAAAGTACTTGAAAGGTTGGCCTATCAGTGAAACCCCTAATCAACATTCTCCTCTAGAGACAACATCAACCTAGAACGGAAAGTATTGAAAAAGTATTGAAAAAGAAGAGGAAATAAACACAATGTAGTTAATCAAATATTGTCCTTGATTGCTTTGAGGCACCAAATAGTTCCATCACCTAAGAAAATATCCTCATGTATTTTTCTAATCAACCTACATTTATCCTTTAAGCAACTACTCCCTGATCTCTATCACCTAATGTTACGTTTGCCACTTTTTGGACTTTACATAAATGAAATCATACAGTATGTGGAGAAGATAAATTTTAAAGTCTAATTTTTTGCTTGGTAATCTTAACACTTCAAACTGATAATTACACAAAGATCAACACTAGGTCCTCAATTTTTCATTGTCATTTATAAATAATACTGTGAAAAAAAAGTATGCATTCGGTATCCTTACATTCACAATTTTAAAATCAATTTACCCAATACAATACAGAGACAAAGGACATGAATAGTTGGGACCTCTTGATAAAATGCAAAAAATGCCTTATGAAAATGTTTTATTTCTTTGATATAAAGATCCATTAGCAAACAATGAGAGAATTGATTTTAAAATTTTCAGTATTAAATATCATAATTGAGTAACAGTTTTGTTATTTTTCAGTGCTAGGGTGTTTTTTAATTTGCATGATTTTGATTTGCAATGGGCTGGGCATGCTGTTCCAAGAGTTCTAATAATGCAGCAACATAGCTGCCCGAGTTTAGATTGCTTCCCAGTTCTTTTTTTCAGACCACCATGAAACCTGGTTGTATTTCCTGCTCTTGGATTTCTTGAGAAACTTTAATACCTACTAATAAATTCTCCTTGAACAAAGACTTATTTGAGTGCATTTCAAAAAAAGAACTCAAAAAAAAAGATGATAAGAATGCATGTATAGTTTAGGCTGCTACTTAAAAAGACAACCTTAAAATTATATGAATAACATTTCCTCCATATTATGCTTTCAAATAAATCAAAGTTTTTTTAATAGAGCCATCAAAAAACTTTTATATTTTTAAAGAAGATCTGAGCAATCAACAATGTCAATCAGAGAAGACTGATAAAGACCACAAAGTGTTCATTAGATTTTCTGTATATAAGACATTGTTTGGGGATGTTCAATTGTGTAGAAAAGTTAGTAGCCAGTTTGCTGTGAAGAAAGGGAGAGGTAAGAATATGGATGCAGCTTGTGTAACTTTCTCTTTCATGATGAACATCTAAGATATGACAGATAAGGATCAGATGGTAGTTATAGGGTGATGCCAAGTGCAGGGAATAATAAATTTTTCAGGAAAGTAATAACTAATTTATTTGGTGCATGACTGGAAAAAAAAGGACAAGAAGCAGAGATAAGCTGAATTTATTTTAGGAGTAGCAAATTTGTTGGTGTGTTAAATATATAGAGACATAAAAAGAATATGACACAGGACTTCTGCTTTTGGACAAATTGAGAATAAAGGACTGAATTCATACTCCCACCTGAAACAGCCCCATAAAAATTTAAAAACCAGAAAAAACATATGGAACAATGGTGTGATGGCTAGGCTAA
>PVKH010019697.1:0-14782 GCA_004027955.1 Chaetophractus vellerosus | reverse complement strand
GATCCATATTATTATCATAATTATGTTAATCTATAACTCACTGTCTACAACAGTAAAACTACCTATGCATGACATTTTTGGGAAACAGGCAGAAAATTCATGTAACAGAAAAATCATATTTACGAACTAGAATAATAGGATGTGAGCAGGAAAGTAGATTATGGCATAACTGGTAAATGACCTTGCCAAACAAAGATTAATAATTTGATATTTTTCATTTAGATACTATGGAGTTAGTGTTGTATCTTTAAGTAGTCAAGGGGGAAATGTAGTCATAATTTTTGTGTGAAGAATATTTTGACAAAAAATGTTAGAAAATCATTAGTTCTGCCAATCTAACATAGCTATCATTTTATTTTGTTTGCATACCATTTCAGGATTTTTCTTATGCATATGCATTCTTTGCAAAATCACCACAATACACATTCATATTATTATAATGTTTTTTCACTTAACATACCATGCTTATTGTTCTCAATAGCACTACATAATCTTTTAAATTACCATTGCTAATAGGTGTATAATTTTTTATTAAGAAAATGTATCATAATTTATAACTTAAGGAACCATTCTTCTACATGGACCTTTCAATTGCTTCCAATTGTATTACATTATAAGTAATATTTATGTGTCATTATGCATATAACTCCCCAAATTTTTATTAAAATTCAAAATGTGGTGATATGGGAAAAAAATATGAATTCTACTTTGGCATGTGATACATTTTGCTGCTGAATTTCCTACCTACGATTTGTAGCAATTTTCACATGTACCAATTTTTGCCACAATTTTGTCAACAAAACCAAGTTTGTTTTTCCTCAGAATTATTCACAGAAGTGTGGAGGACAGACTCCTGTGAAGAGAAAATAATCAATGGAACAAGAATTCAGAAGCTATATTAAAAATCCAGTCAAAATCAAGGAAACTTTATTTAGGTTGGTGAGAACAATTTTAGCTTAACATTTATTAAGTACTTTCTTTGTGACATATATGTGTTATGTTCTAAATTCCAAATGTTTTCCATGAATTACCTAATTTAGCCCTCAAAGCCACCATAGGAAGTAGATATCAATATACATCCTATTTTGCAGATGGGGCCCTGAAGCACATGGTTGTTAACTTACAGGAGAAGGTCAAATCCTATTGGGTAGCAGATCTTAGACATAAAGAGCCTAAGGGCCCATGTTTTTATCAGTGAAGATAACATGGAAAGGAAAGTGTGTTTCTTTGATTCATGAAAAAATATATTGGAAAATTTTCAGCACTGAGAATTCATAGCTGAATAAGTCTTAGCATGATTATTATCATGATCACCAACATCTTATAAGGGCTATGATATGAGAAACCTTTGCTATATGCCAGGTAATATTCTTATTGCTTTATACACATTATTTCATTTACTCCTCTCAACAGTTCTATGCAATAAACAGTAATATCCATATTCTATACATAAAACTAAATCACTAAAAGGTTAATTAATCGGTGATGTCTCACAATTACTGGAGCAGACCGAGATTCTAACAAAGATTTATCTGAATATAGAGACTGAGCAGCTAAACACTGAGCTATACTGCCTCCAACTGGTGCCCAGCTTTGTATCTAAAGAGCTCACCATTTAACATGAGCAGAATGATACAAAAAACAAAACAAACAAACAAAAAAAAAACACGCATTATGGCAAACACAAAGATAGAGGTGAACCTTTCACAGTCTCTAGGAAACCTTCCTCAGAAAGAATGAAACCTGTCCTGAGATTGTTTGCAAAATAGTTCTTATTAGAAAATACTTGATTAGAAGACATCTTAGATGTTGGAACAGAGGTCAAGACTAACACAAAAGTTTCTCAGAAAAGCCTTTATCCTATTCATGATTATATGAAAACATTCAATCCCAGGATCGATCCACTTTGATCTTCTAGACTCTATCAGGGTAAAACAATTATTATATAGATGATTCCAGTCATCTTTCTATGTAACCAATTTTGTTTTTTTACTGGTCCCACACCAATCTTCAGAGAAATGGGACTCCACATAATTTAGAAGCATACCATAGTGACTTCTGTCATGTGTATTTTAGTTCAATTTTCCAAGGCACCCATTATTCTTGAAAATTTCCTATGAAATTCCTTCCTTTCTTCCTTCTTGTCTCCTTCCTCTTCCACTTTCCTTCATTCATATACAGTTTTCATTCCAGGATATAATAGTTATTATTAACAAAGGACCTGTTATATTGGCACTCCCTTGACTACTTGAATACAAAGTAATTTCTGAGTTCCCAAATTTTTTTGCCAAATATTTTAACATGTAATTATATAATTCTTATATTTAATAAATTATTCAAGCCTTTTAGGTTTTTTCCTTTACAAAGAAATGACTGAAATTTTCAGGAGAACAATCAGGTTTTATTTTTGTCATATCTTGCAGTACCTAGTACAGAAACTTAAAAATCAATAAATAAAGGCAACCATTTATCTGACTGCCCATAGACTATACTTCCGTCTCTTGTTCTGTCACACTAAGATTTTCTAGAAGGAATTAAAGCTAACATATAAAGTAAACATATTATATTATCTATAAGAAAGGAAAAACAAGCTTTATTAAAGATTGAACTATTGTAGATACATGTATTATATGTATAGAGTTAATATATATTATTGCCATAATTACTACCATTTTATCCATATATATATATATGAGTATATATATATACATGTATCCTTATTACATATATTTTGAAAATTTTAGGGAAAAAATTGCAATTTTTTAAAGTTGATTGAATCTCTGTCCAGCCAATTTAAATATAATTAAAAATATACTGAATATATGGTCTCTTCTTTAGTATGGTATTTATTCTTTCTTTTTTAGTGCAGTGTCCTTTTACTTGCTAAAAATCTATATGATCTTGGCAAGTTCCTTTAAAGAATGAATAGCTCTGGTCTCTTGACATAAGCTACCCTAGAGAACAATTTTATAATGGTTGTAATTCTTTTATAGTCCCTGCTTTGAGACACTGTCAATTGAGTGCTCTCAAGGGGGTGACTCATCTTATTTCAGAGACTTTCGTCTTCCATGAAGGTACTAAGAACTATAAGATCCATTCTGAGAAGATATCTATACTGGCTTTTGTGTAAAATAGTATTATGTCATGCTTTTAATTTTTATTGGGGAAATTAAAATGATATCAATAGTTGTTATAATGGAAGGAAAATGCTGGCCTTATTGAATTTTTGCTGAATGTTGAAGACTTGTTCTTAGTATTTGAACTTTCAATGTTGGGTTCACTAATTTTTTTAAAGTTGATTACTCATTGTGAATTTAGAGACACATTTGCTGCTTTTAGTAGCAGTTTAGGTTATCATGAATTATAACCACTGATGGCAAAGGAACCTAAAAATGTCAGCTTTTTTTTCCTGTGCCCAAAAGTTGATAGGAGTGCCTGTGATTATAAATGACCAACTTTACTGACTTTCAGACACTAGGTCATTTTTTCTCAATTGGTTTACATAATTGAGAATTTTTATTATTGTAATGGAATTTAGAAAAGGTAAAATTGGGAATCATTTCTGAATATACTATATTTAGTAAGAAGATTGGATTATATGACACTATTTATAGTGTTTTGCGGTTTAAAATGAATGGAGTGTGATTCTAATAATGCATGTTCCTTTGCTAACTATACATGCTTATTTGTGTTTACATTTCTCAGGTGGCAATATAATTATTTTTCTTCTGATTTCCTTTATTGCCCTGAAGAATTCAATAGAAATTGTACAAGTACAGCTTCCTCTTCTAAATTTGAATTTGTACTTCTTAACTACATTGTCTTCTGCATAGTGTGTGTAATATAATTACATTTGTAATTTGCAGATTGATGGTATAATTGGATTTCCACATGTATGTTGCTGAATATACAAAAAAAGGAATGTTTTAAAACTTGAATTTTTTTGTTACCTAAAGTATAATATATGCTATACAATACCTGTATATGTGAGTGTGGGAATGTGTTCACAAAATATCCATGTACTACATAATTTATTACATTTATACTCACATGCACAGATGTATATAGGTGTATCTTTCTGTTTACATGCAATACATATTATAAAAGCACAAACAGATATCTATTATCTTGCTTTTAAATTCTCTTTTGCATTTTGTAAAAGTGGTCCTCAACCTCAGAAAGAGTGCTGTTTCTATACGACATTTGTGGAAAAATGTTTCTTGGTTAAAAAAACAAAAACACATTTTACTCATATCTATGATATGGATAGACACATGTAATCTTAGGAGAAACACAAAATCTACTCTGAATTCTGTCCCTAATGGTAATGTAATATCCATATATCCATATTAACATTAAACATTCACTTAAAGCAACATACAGTGACTTTTGATTTAAATGCAAGATTATGTGGAACAGGCCCTGGCAATTAGATCACTTCAAATAGTAGAGTTGACAATAAAGATTATAAAGAGCTCCAATAGTAATTTTAAGGGACTGCTCAACACCAAAGAAGGATTTCAAATCCACATTCTCTTCTGTATCTCTTACTGAGTTTCTACTCTGAAGTAGTCAGTGTTCAACATATAGGCATAGTCATATAATGACCAGGTAAGAAATAACAATATTTCTTCTCTATTTTATTCTCTCTGTATGTTTTCTAGGTTTAAGTTTAATCATTTAGGATATTTACTCTGGGCCAGGCATTATGTCAATAGTTACATCCATGATTCCTTTTAATATTCACAATAGCCTAAGCTGTATTGATGAAGAAATTTGAGGTTACGCTTTGTTAAATAATTTGCCTAAAGTTACAAAAATATTAAGTAGAAGAGCCAGAGCTAATCTGACTTTAAAACTCATGTCATACCTCTGTATTATATACTATGCCTTAATTAATCAATTTTCAAGTAACACCAAAATCATGAAAGGAGGTAATTCTCATTCACTCTTTTCTCTATAGCTTCCTTTGCCTATTCTGAAACTTTTCTTAACTCTACCAATTTGCCTGATTCTGTGAATCTTCACTTCAAAATCTCTTTATCTGCTTTTTGATGATTGGAAACAGATGGAATTCCTGTTTTCATAGCCTTCATTCTATATCTGTGCTCTTTGTTGGCAACCTGACCAATCTGAGCACTTCAGTGAAAATCCTTTCCTCCAGTTCTTCAAAACTCAATTTTCTCCAACTCTTTCTTGGGCTGCTACTGAATTAGCTCTTTACAGGTTGGACAACTGAGGCATCAATGTGATTATTTCCCCCCAATCCCAATGAAAACACACCTTCCAGGTTATGCAATTTTCTAGTTCCTCTCTCATTTGATTCAATACATTTAATTTTATACTTGTCCTTGAAAATTTTTTAATCAAAGGGGCTGTGTGTTGGGGAAAAGGGTAATATCTGTGCTAACTATTTCATTTCATACATTAGATTTTGGGGAAATGCAGTTCTCTGTGGAAAAACTAAACAGCAACAACAACAAAATTCTGTCGAAACAATTTGATGTTCTACAATCATGCATATTTAAGGAAAAAACATATTCAGGAAATGCAATGATTTCCTTAATTTATAATTGTTGTTTCATTGCCAACATATACTAAGTTGTTATATGGCAAAAAGTCCCTATTCAGGTTAGGGCACTAATGACAAATGGTCAGTTTCATTTAAATAAGGACCTGAAATAAATGAAAAATGATGATATGGGTAAATGTATATAAAGCCTCTATCAAGTTGACATGCTAGTGAAACCAGTTAGTTAAATAAAAAGTAATCTTGACAAATGATTGGCTACTTATAAATCTTTTGCACAACAGGTTTTAAAATGTTACAGCTTACACATACCTTGTGGCTTCAGCATAATTAGCCTCCCACCTTAGAAATTTTATATAGCAAGCTTATAATCATGTAACATTGTAACTTCCACATTTCTAAGAGAAAATGCAGGTACCATGTGGTGAACCACAGTGAGTTGTCACATTTAGCAGTATATTTCCATAACTTTTGATTGTTATAAACTGATAAAAAGCTTACATGAAAATGGTAGGCTATATCATGGAAGCAAGAAAAGTTATATATCTACCATTGACACGTTTACAATTTTAATAACTTTAATTTGAATGTATTTGCAATGTAATTCCTCTATGTACAAGTAACCTAAAGAATATGAGGTGAAAATTTTAATACTTTATTTACCCTTCTTCTGAAAACCCTTAAGAAATAAAACTGAATGACCTCATTCATTCTATCTATTCATTGAATTAGAGAAGATTCATTGGGCATACACAGTCTGAGCAGCATTTTGGGACACTCAGTACTTAAGGAAAATTGAACA
The DNA here is from genome assembly GCA_004027955.1 of Chaetophractus vellerosus. NCBI lineage: Eukaryota > Metazoa > Chordata > Mammalia > Cingulata > Chlamyphoridae > Chaetophractus > Chaetophractus vellerosus. The sequence goes on along the minus strand of PVKH010019697.1, from coordinate 8,450 downwards.
TATACACAGATAAGTTGATATATATGGAAGGGGTACAAAGAAATTGAAAAAAAAGGGAGGGATATACAACTGAAATATGGAAACATGATGAAAAGTTTCCTGGAGGAAGGCAATATATGAACTGAGGCATGAAGAGTAGGTAACAATGGGGAGATTTAGCCTAAGGCTTAAGAATAAAGCATGAGTAAATCATCCTGAAAAGACTGCCAGGTACTTTTTTAGGAAAATCTCACCTTTCAAGAAGAGTAGGTGATGGGGCTACATAAAGGAGCATCTTAAATATCAGGATACAATATTTGGATTTTATTTGAGACTCACTGGAGCATTAGAGAACTATTCTCAGTGCATGATCAAATAAGAGTCAGACTCTATGCTGGGTGCTGTGGAAAATATTATGACAGTTACAGATAGGTGTGCCATAGAGGAGTGGTATTGTAGACATGAAAAAACTATGCTCTTTAGAAGGTAATAACATAAAGTGTATTGAATAGAGTAGAAATAAAATAAAGGGATGAAGAAAAACAAGGGAAGAAAGAATATATATGTGTGTGTGTATGTGTGTGTATATACACACACATACACACACACATATATATAAGACATTGCAAACAGTTGTAGTTGATGAGTGTGAAAATGTGTTCATCAATTGTAACAAATGTACCACACTAATGAAGGATGTTGTTAATGTGGGAAAATGGGGAAGGGGTTGGGGGTGGGGCATATGGGAATTCCATATATTTTTTATGTAATATTTATGTAATCTAGATATCTTTTTAAAAAATAAAAAAGTATATTTAAAAATTAATTTTTGATTCAAATGTTGGTAATAAAGATAAAAGGATCACTCGGCCCTACAATGGCTATTGAAAACAAGAAATCAAGCAAAAGGCAGAGTTTGTATTGGAATAATAATCAGAGAAGTTAAGTATGTTTTATAAATAAGTTCTTTATATACCTAAGCCTTTTAATCCTCACAGCAACCTATGAGATATGAACTATTATTTTCATTTGAATGATGACGAAACTGTGGCCGAATCAGTTCAAGCAATTTGTCCATCCTCACAAAACTTGTGTCAGAACAAGAAAATAAATCTGGCTACCAGGCTAGATCTTGTTTTCTTAGCTGCAGCACTATATTAGCTTTGCCTAAATTGAATACTTATTCTGTGGGAGCACCATTCTTATTTCTTTACACATACTAAGTCATTTATTCTTCAAATAATCTTATGAGAAGAGGGCGCTCCATATGCTGATTTTAGTACTCCCAGTATGTAAACTCACAACAGCTCCCTGTATTGAGTCTGCACACTTGAGCATAACTCAATCTGCCTCTAAAATGATCACTTTGGCCTTCTTGAGTTTGAAGAATAAGTGCAACATTCAAGTGGAAAGATCCAGGTGGAAATGAGGTATAGAATTTCAGTGGAAGTTTGACTTGGGAACTCCTATGAAAAAGCTTCTACTTTTAGAGGTGGGAGTTAAAACCAAAGACAGGAAATAGATAATAATTGGTGCAAACAGAGAAGATAAAATATTTTCATTTACAGTTAAAATTATTTGTTTGGCAAGAATTTCAAGAACCAACAATTTTTGCTAACGAGGGGGTGGATTTGTGATATAAAATGGGTTTCCAGTACCTAACAAAGAAATAAAACTTCTCGTTTATCAGACAGTAACAATAATCACTAAACCAAGTTTAGTAGAACGAATCGAAAAAAGGTCACGAATGAAAAAAGGTAAATCTTTCCCTAATAGTAAGTTTTCATCAGTGTTCTAATGGTCTCCTTGGATGTAAAACAGAGAAACAATTTTTAGATAGTATGGAAACTTATATCTCATGTCTTTTTTTCATTTCTCATGTTTGATGTTTCAAAAATCTGGAAAAAATGGAATTTTTTTACATAACTTAAATTATAATGTGGCAAAAATCCACTACTGTTTCTAAAGTCATTAAATGATAACCTAGTAACATATAGTAGGATTCTGGAATAATGATTTTAGAAACAATGTTTATGAATTTATTTTCAAGATACATTGTTCTCATTGTGTTAAAATATTTAACCTGATATTTAAGATTTTTATTTACCCAAAAGAAAAAATTGCAGGAGGCAGATTTGTCAAATTGAGTCCAAGAAGGGAATTTGTGCATGAGGTATAGATAACACATGGGCTAGTTTAATATTTTATAGGTTTTAAATTAAATAAGAATTAAAACGTTAGTTAGATATGTTCGTTGCATTTACTATGATGAACAGAGGTACATTTTTTTCATTGAAATAAATAAATAGTTGTCATTAGACTTAGTTTTATTGCCTCATTTACTATTTTGCAATTTTTATAAATTATACTAATTTTATTTTTCTTCAATAGACAGTCTATGCCTACACCTTTTATTCACACAGATAGATGCTATGTTAGTAGAATAAAAACTCTGAAAACTGTTAACTCTGCCATGGTGTCATCAGTGGTTAGCTAGACTAGTGCTTATTTAAAGCGTTAATTAATTAATCATTCCTAATAGGTAGAAGGGGCTGCCAATAACTAACATGACATTATTAGAATGGAGTAGAAAGAAAGACTGAACTCAAAACAGTCCTCTCATCACGTCTCCTTTCCTTAGAATGTGAAGCTTCCCTATTAGAGATTCCTCTCTTTGACTCTGAAGGTGTTGAATTTCAAAATGCAGCCTATTGTTTTCACCACTATATATCAAAAATGTGCCTGGCACATTACAGAAGCTCAAGAAGTGTTTATAAATGGAATGAATAAATTTGATCAGGTATGCTTTATTTAAAAAAACACTGCTCTTGTAATGGAATCCAGAAGTGAGTATAGTGAGTGTACTGGTGTGGCTAGTCCAACCCCGCCCCCCCAATTCATTTTCACCTATAACCTCAGAAAGTGAAGTTATTTGGAAACAGGGTCTTTGCAGATGTAATTAGTCAAGATGAGGTCATACTTGATTAGGGTGTGCCCTAGTCCAGTGACTGCTGTCCTTAGAAGAAGAAGAGTGGACACGCTGACACATGCACAGGGAAGAAAGCCATGGGTGGTAGAGACAGAGGTTGGAGTGATGCAGCTACAAGCCAAGGTACTCAACAACTGCAGGCAACCTCCAGAAGTTAGGTGCGAGGCGTAGAGCAGATTCTCTCTCAGAGCCTCCCGAGGGATTGTGTCCTGCTGACATCTTGATTTTGGACTTCCAGACTTCTAGAGAGAGTAAATTTCTGCTGGTTAAGTCACCAAGTTCATCGTAATTTTTTATGGTAGCCCTAGGAAACTAAGGCAGTGGGGAAAGCTAGTGAAGGTTGAATGGGTTTAATTCACAACGGTCACCCAAAAACATCCAGACAATTCCAACAAAACTTGTCATCAGATTGACTTTAAGTAATTTTTAAAAACAATTTGACAAAACTAGCTTATTATGTTTTATGAACCCTACTAAAGTTATCACATACTACTTTATTTGGCTAGAATAAGGTGACAAAAATGTCCTTTATGCCTCAGAGCAGTGGGAATAATTTAGATTATTAAAACATAAAATTGTAGTTGCTGCTTACCATGAAAATTACTCTAAGCAAACAAGTAGAATTGACAACTGACTATGTTTGCACAAGGCCAGGAATCAAAGCATTTAAGAAATCACAATAACTACTACTATGACTGTTGTTAATTTTATTATACACTCCAGCCAAAATAAAGTAGTTTTAATCTGACCCAGTTTTAATTCGAACCAAGTCCTCTATTTTGTGTGTGCTGATTCCTCTGCATGGAATGGTCCTTCTTTCAATGTTGTTTATCTAATAACTGCTATTGTTTCCTTTAAAACTTAAATCTACTGCTGAACACAAATGCTACTCCATTAAAGGAGAAAGAAATCTCTTCATCCAGCTTCATTTAGAGGCCTTTTTTCCCATATCTCTTTGTGTATGTGCTCTTTTGCAAGTTTATTGTAATAATTTACTTATTTTCTTTTTTATCTACTAAAATGTAATTTAATTATATTTAAAGGAGCATGTATTAATCAGTTTAGCATTCTGATTCCCTAACATAGTGATGGTTCACATAAATATTTTTTTAATCAAATAAGGAATGATGCATAAATGCAAGAGACTATGATATGTTCTTTGCATCTCTATACACAAATAATTTAACATGCAGATAAAAATGACAGTGCAAGTCAACATAATTCCAGTTAAATTTAATAAATACTTATTGAATGTTTATTGTGTGCCATGCACTGAGTCAGGTAGTGCTTCTAGAGTAGCGCTCTTCCAATTTCATTCATCTTGCACATTTTATCCAATAATTTATAAATAAATAATATTTGAAAATTGACCATGACTAGGCATGGGTATGATTATTATTTTTAATCAAGTCAATTTTATTGATATATATTAATAAAGCATAAATCCATTGAATGTGTACAAATCAGTGGTTTTCAGTGTAATCACATATTTGTGCATTTATCACTTCAATCATTCTTAGAGCACTTTCATTATTCCAATAATAATAATAATAAAAAACAAAAAACAAACAAGCAAACAAAACTCATCACCTTTCGATCTCTCTATGCATCCCCTGCCGTACATAGCTGCCATTCTTTTCCCATCTCTCTAGAATATTTGTATTTATATTTTGTATAAACAGTCTTGTATATGCAATATCATCCATATTCGTTTTAAATGAGGTTTTACTATCTTATACAGTCTCATGTTAGTTTTTAGCTTTCCTTCTAGTAATAAACATGACCTTAGGCTTTCCCTTTCAACAACCGCTGTCATACCCATAGAATCGCTCTGCTAGTTACAAACACCACGATATACTTTTACCATTTCCAAAGATTTACAAAGAATCTTTTTACCAATTCTGCACAGATTAACTCTTAGCTTTCCATTCTCTACCCTCCTTCTATTTTCTGGTAACCTCTATTCTAATTATTAACTACATGAGTTTACACAATATATTTAGTTCATAATAGCACAGTATTTGTCCTTATGTGTCTGGCTTGCTTCACACAGCACAATGTCATCCAGGATCATCCATGTTGTAATATGCTTCATGACTTCATTTCTTCTTACCACCGCATGGTATTCCATTGTGTGTACACAACACAGTTTGTTTATCCATTCATCAGTTGATGGACACCCGAGTTGTTTCCAACTTTTGGCAATTGTGAATAATGCCACTATGAACATCGATGTGCAGATGTCTGTTCGTGTCTCTGCTCTCAGTTCTGGGTATATACCTAGGAATGGTAATGCCAGGTCACATGGCAAGTCTATATTCAACTTCCTGAGGAGCTGCCAAAGAGTCCTCCACAGTGGCTGTACCATTCTACATCCCCACCAACAGTGAATAAGCATTCCTTTCACCACATCCTCTCCAGCATTTACAACTTTCTAACCTTGAAGATATTTTCCTACATTTTCTTCTAGGAGTTTTACGGGTGTCACTTTTACATTTAGGTACTTGATCCTTTTTGAGTCAATTTTTGTATAAGGTGGGAGATAGAGGTCTTCTTTCTTTCTTCTGGATATGGATATCCAGTTCTCCCAGCACCATTTTTCAATAGACTCTTCTGGCCCATCTGGGAGGGCTTGACTGCCTTGTGAAAAAATCATTTGACTGTAGATGTGAGAGTCTATTTCTGAGTTCTTGATTCAGTTCCATTGGTCAATCTGTCTGTCATTATGCCATTACCATGATATTTTTACCACACTAGCCAAGTAATGTGCTTTAAAGTCTAGAAGTGAGAGTCCTTTATCTTCATTCTTCTTTTTCAAGATCTTTTTGGCTATTCGGGGCCACTTACCCTTCCAAATAAATTTGATCATTGTTTTTTCCATTTCTGTAAAAAGATCAGTTGAGATTTTTATTGGGATTGTGTTGAATCTGGAAATCAGTTTGGGCAGAATTGACATCTTAATGATATTCAGTCTTCCAATCCATGAACAAGGACTGTCCTTCCATTTACTTAAGTCTTCTTCCATTTCTTTCAGCAATGTTTTGTGTTTTCCTGAATACAAGTCCTTTGTGCCCTTGGTTAAGTTTATTCCTGTTTGATTGGTTCAGTTCCTATTAAAAATGGAATTTTTGTTTCTGATTTTCTCCTCAGTTTGCACATTAGAGTATGTATAGAAACGCTATTTTTTGCATATTAATCCTGCCGTTTTGCTGAACTCATCTATTAATTCTAGTAGCTTTTTTGTGGATTTTTCAGGTCATTCCAGTTATAGGATCATAGCAGCAAATAGTGAAAGTTTTACTGGGGCCAGCTCGATAGCCCAGTGGATAGGGCACCGGCATACCACATGGGAGGCCCCGGGTTTGGTTCCCGGGGACCTCTCCTAGCAGGCAGACTGCCTTGAGAATGGCAAGCTGCCATGGGCGGGCCAGAGCTGCCGTGGGCAGGGAAAAAAGCTGCCACGGTCAGGGCAAAAGCCGCCACGGGCTGGGCAGGTCGCCCGTGAATGGAGCGCAGCCAGCCACCCGCGAACTGAAACCCGGCCGTGAATGGAAGCAGAAGCCGCCCACAAGCGAGGAAAGCCGCGCCTGTGCAGTGACCAGTCTCGGTGCGTTGCCACAGCGGGGGGGAAGGGGAGATATGTAATAAAATAAATCTTTAAAAAAAAAAAAAAAGAAAGTTTTACTTCTTCCTTTCCTAATTGCGTGCCTTTTATTCCTTTATCTAGTCTAATTGCTCTAACTAGAACCTCTAGCACAATATTGAATAGCAATGGTGACAGTGGGCATCCTTCTCTTGTTCCTGATCTCAGTAGGAAAGCTTTCAATCTTTCACAATTGAGTACAATGCTGGCTGTAAGGTTTTCTTATTTGTACTTTATCATATTGAGAAAGCTTCCTTCTATTCCTTTCTTTTGGAGTGTTGTGTTTTTTTTGTTTTTGTTTTTTGTTTTTTTATCAAGAAAGGGTACTTTATATAAAGAAAAGTAAAGAAGAGGAGTGGGGGGGAAGGGCAACACAGGAGCAGAGAGGGGAGGACAAATTATGTTCCTTGGAGCACTCTGTGTGTTCAAAGGGTGAGTATATTGGAAAACGAAGGCTTAGAGACATCATATAGCTGGTCTTAGTTCAATTAGTAGTTTCCAGAGAAAGGTTTCATTCTGATTTTTTCTGTCTCTAATGTTTTATTCTTTCTCGAAAATTCTTGATTCTGCTTATGTATAACTCTTTTAAATTTTGATTTCCAAATCTCACTATCTCCCTTGATGAGATTCTTAATCAGTATGATGTGGGGTTCAAGAATTTATACTATCATTTAGCTCATCCAGGGGAATTTTTGAGCCATTTGGCTTAGGAATTGAAGTTATCTCCTCACACTTATTGAAATTTCTTAGCAAATATTGTCCCATTCTGATCAAATGATCATTTTTATACAAAGGAAATGCATGAATCATACAAAGACCAATGTGATAAAAAATATGCAAATACCTTCAGTACCCCAACATAACACGTAGTTATTTTTGAACTTCTCAAGTTATTCACCATTTACCTAGCATATTAACATTAAAATTAATACTGATGAAACTTTGTTTTGTTTTATGCAAGTGTAGTAAATCATAGATGATTACATATTAAAGGTCCAGATTTATTTAATACATAAAATTATAATCTAAGTGATCTAATGTTCACCATGAGAACTTTCCACTTTGGTCAGTAGGAGGGTGTTGATATAGCTTCATCTGAAAGATGTGTTTAATGATAGTGACTACTTCATATAGTTGTTATAATATTGGTATTGTCTGGAATATAGCATGCACTATGAGAAGAAATTTTAAATAAATAAAATATTGTATCAATCTCTTTCACTATAAAGTCCTTTGGGAACTCAAGTTATTTTGAATAAATGCTCACTCTTGCTTCCAAACCCAGTCCTTTTCCTCATAAGCTGGCAGATGTATAGGCAGGACTCTTATGAGACCTAGTGGCAGCAGGAGAGGGGAGCATCTTCAGAATCACAAGGAAGTTTCTGGATTCTCTCTTCTATCCATTTTGGTGAAGACTCTAGTCTTCTAGTAATGGCGTTCACTCTGGGCAGTGAAGTAAGAAAATATATTTTGCAGAGGAATTTTCAGAATAAAATTGTTCGTCTAACCTTGCTTTGAGAAATTAGTAAAAGCCATTTGAAATACTTTTATGTTAAATATTGTGTATATTTTTATAAAATGTGTAATGAATCAAAAATCATTTTGCACTTATAAGAAACCTGGATATCCACATTTATAAGTATTAAACTAACTTTCTCTGTAAGATCAAGATGTTGGGCTAAAACTATGTATGCCCATTTTCACTGATGGAAATAAACTAAAGAGAGATCAATTGCTGTATAGTTTAGGAATATATTTTGCTATGAGTGAAAATGTCCCAACTATAGTGGTTCAGATATTTAGAAATACCTTTTTTTTCTCCTTCCTTCCTTCCTTTCT
>PVKH010019695.1:0-14782 GCA_004027955.1 Chaetophractus vellerosus | reverse complement strand
TTTCTTGTGTTCCTGTGTTGAATCATCAAATCAGAGATTCAAAGCGTGCTCTGCTGGCCTAATTCACTGAAGAAAAGCACTCCTACTTCTCCTCCCTTTTCCCTTGAAACAGCTGGCAGGGAGGAAGATGTCTGTACCCCTCTCAGTCAACTACAGTGAGACAGGGGTTTTACCCCAGCTTAATATCTTGGGGGTGGGGGAGGGAACCCCTTCCTGGCTGCCACACGGGATTGGTAACTTGTTTGTGTTTTTGACTTCTTCATCTCTCTGTCCTTTGCCTTCTTGGGAGTTGTGTAGCACTGTCCTTGTCTGCTGACCGGCAAAGCAGGTCCCCTGGACAGCTTTTGGTTTTTTCTCCATTGTTTTTGTGAGAGCATTCAGCTCTGCCTGTCAGTCCCATCACCATCTTCATTTCTTTCTGTATATGTTTTTCATTTATTTTCTTTGTGGTTACCATGGGGCTAAAATTTAACATCCTAAATTTACAAGTCACATTTAATTTGATACCAACTTAACTCCAGTCACTGTCCCTATACCTCTTTGTCCTCCATTTTTTTATTGTACTTGTTACAAATTATAACATTATACATTTTATGTCCAAAAATTATCATTAATTTTTTTTAAAAAAGATATATTCTTTTCATTCCCTTCCCCTTGTTGTTTTTTTGCACTTGCTGTCTGCTTTCTGTGTCCATTCGCTGTGTGTTCTTCTGTGTCTGCTTGTCTTCTCTTTAGGCGGCACTGGGAACCAATCCTGGGACCTTCTGGAGTGGGAGAGAGGTGCTCAATCTCTTGCACCACCTCAGCTCCCTAGTCTGCTGTGTCTCTTATTGTCTCCCCTCTGTGTCTATTTTTGTTACATCATGCTGCGCCAACTCTCTGCGTAGTCCAGCACTTTGCGCAGGCCAGCACACTGTGCAGCCAGCTCGCCACATGGGCCAGCTTGCTTTCACCAGGAGGATCCGGGAATTGAACCCTGGACCTCCTATATGGTGGACGAGAGCCCGATCGCTAGAGCCACATCCATTTCCCTATCATTACTTTTCATGCATTTGCACTTTAGAACCTGTAGGAATTAAAAGGTGGGGTTACATATTAAACAATACCATACAATAGGCCTGGCATATGATTACCCTTACTGCAGATTTTTATTTCTTTATCCTCTTTTGATCCTCTGTCTCATGTCCTGTTCTTTCAGTCTAATGAGTTCCCTTCATTGTTTCTTGTAGGGCAGGTCTAGTGATGACAAACTCCCTCAGCTTTTGTTTATCTAGGAATGTCTTAATCTCACCCTCATTTTTGAAAAACAGCCTTGCTGGATATGAAATTTTTGGTTGGTAATTTTTTTTATCTGCACTTTAAATATTTTGTCTCTCTGCCTTCTTGCCTCCATGGCGTGAAATCTGCACTTAATCTTATTGGGAATTCCTTATATGTAACATGTTGCTTTTCTTTTGCCCCTTTCAGTATTTTCTCCTTGTTCTTGGCACTAGACAATTTGATTACTATGTGTAGGGGGGGTTTCTCTTCAAGTTTATCCTGTTTGGGGTTTGTTGGGCTTCTTGAATATGCATATTCATGTCTTTTGTTAAATTTGGGAAATTTTCTGCCATTATTTATATGAATATTTCGCCCGCTCCTTTCTCTCTTTCTTCTGGGTTTCCCATAATACATGTATTAGTACACTTGAAGGTGTCCCACAGATGCCTCAGGCTCTGTTTGCATTTTTCATCCTTTTTTCTTTCTGTTCCTCAGCCTGGATAATTACAGTTATCTTCAAGATTACTGATTCTTTTTCTGCTAGCTCAAATCTGAAGTTGAAACACTTTAGGGATTTTAAAAAAATTTAGTTATTTATCCCCACTCCTTGCTGCTTTTGCTCGCTGTGTCCATTCGCTGTACGTTTTTCTGTGTCTGCTTATCGCCCTTTGTTGCATCATCTTGTCGCACTTGCTGTCTGCACCGTGTGAGCCATCAGCTCTCCGCGCTGCGCGGGCCATCAGTTTGCCTTCACCAGGAGGCCCTGGGAATCGAACCCAGGGTCTCCCATATGGTAGATGGGAGCCCAATCACTTGAGCCACATCCGCTTCCTGGGAATTTTAAAATTTCATTTATTGTGGTCTTCAACTCTGTAATATTTGTTTGGTTCCTTTTTATAATTTCTGCCCCTATATTGAGATACACATTTTGTTCATTTTTTCATTTTCCTGATATCCTTTATTTCTTTCTCCGTGTTTTCTTTGATCTCTTTGATCATGTTGAAGATCTTATTTTTAAATTCTTTGTTTGGTGTGTCCCAAAGCCTGTTCTTTGTTGATGGTTTTTGAATTTTTATCCTGTTCCTTTGGATGGGTTGTACCATTTTGAGTTTGTTTGTCATGTAGTCATTTCTTGCACACTGTACATTTTAATATTTTAGTATGTTAACTCTGGAATTTAGTCCTTGAGCTGTCTTGTTCCTTTAGTTTATCCAGATATTGATGTAACAGCGATTTCCTTGAATGCCAAGAGCTACCTAAAACAAATTAACCAATGCAAAACAGACCTTTCCATGTCTTTGCAAATTGGCTCCGTGTTGGCTGGTGGTCTCCTTCATATTTAGTCCTCCTAACAAGAAGATAAGCCGGAGGCATAAGTGTACGGGTCCTCTCTGCTTTTCTGAGAATGTGTCTTGTCCTGGACATGTGCTCATTTTCGGCTTTAGGAATTCTCTCATTTTCGTGGGTCCAAATGCCCCCTCTACTCCCTGTAGAATAGACTATCCCCCTTCCCATGTGTTCTGTTGTATGTCTTGTGCAAGTAATTCTGTGTTCCAGGCCACTTTGATTTGATTGTTTCTTACACTGTTTTAGCTGTCTGTGAGGTGCTTCTGGGTGCAGGACAAGTTCTGGTATGGTAACCAGAGACAAGTGTCCTGGTTCAGTCCTTCACGCTGCCACTAAATAGATTGGCACCAACATACAGACAGCCCATTATGCACATAGGGGTTATTCTGCTCCCTCTAGAACAGGGCCAGGAAAATACAATGAGAGTATAGGCTGGCTCCACTTCTCACAGTGGAAGGGTTGGAAAAGAGACCAGCAAGGGCACTGTGAGTTTCTCCGACCACTTCTAAGCCGTGTTTTCCTGATTGTGTGCTTGCCCAGTTACTGCCACCCTTTCACTGTTTTTTGGAACTCTGAGGAAGATGTATGGCTCTGCCAGTCATTTCTTGTAGTTCAGAGATTCTGTGGGGGGTGGAATCCCTGGAGCATCATCTTGGTCTACCAGAATTTCCTGCCCCCAGGGCTTTTGCACTTGGAAGTCTCTTTGCCTGACTGCTTTTCTGCCAGAGATTCATGAAGCTTGCTTCCTTATGTCTTTCAAGTCTTTGCTAGAGAGGCCTAACCTTATTTAAACTTTTATTCCTTCCCCAACACTCCCTAATCCTTCTTTCCTTGTTTAATTTTTCTCCATAGCATATATTACCACCTGGCATTCTAATTATTTTTGTTTGTGTCTTCCCTCACTTAAAAGAAAGCTTCAAGAGAGTATGGGGTTTTTATTTTTGGTGGTTTTCTAATGCTGAAATCAGTTCCCTTTTATGGCAGTCAACGGAATGGATAAAAGCGTCATCCATTCTTGATCCAATCTCGCTGATTGATGCAGATGTAATCAGCCATCCATGCAGTAAACTCAATTAGCCCAGTGCTTGCTGGACCTAATAGCTGGGCACAATTACCTGGCAGAGTTGACACATTAGCCTAACCATCACATATACCAATGAATATTTTTAAAAAAATTATTGTGGTAACATATGTACTGTTACGTTAGGAGGGAAGCTGAGGAAGGGAGGTGTCTTAGAAATCAGACCAGGAGCTGAGGTTAGTTTAAACAAAGCTTTTAATGAGAAGACTTAGCAGGTGGGCTGCATCTGAATAGACACCAAGGGAGAGCAGAGAGAGTTTTTATAACTTGTTCTGGGGATAGACTACAATGGGCTAGGTTGTGATGGTTTATGTTAGCTTTGTAGTTTTAGGGCCAGGTCGTGATAACTCATGTGGATTTTGTAGTTCCACCTGCATTCTGGGTATTATCATTTCTCCGATGTGGGTTGTTACTTTCCTATTGGCAGAAATCCTTAGGGAAGGGAGTGGAGGCAGGAACTTTGGTTTCATACCAATTAGGGATACACAGCTGCAGGGAGAGGGGGAGTGAAGGGGGGTGGCAGGATGAGAGCCCTGGGCCTAACCTATACAACTTAAAATTTCCCATTTTAACCACTTTCAAGTATACAGTTAGTGGTGTAATTATATTCACGATGTTGTGCTACCATCACCACCATCCATGACCAAAACTATCCCAATGAATTGTAATGTAACTGTGTTCAAAAAATTTATTGATAGGGTTTCATATTCCATATTGCAGCTAACCTTAATGGAATTACCACTTGTTGAGTTTTGATTTTACTACCAAAGAAGAATATCCACAATTATCTGAAAGGGCTATTGAAATACTTCCTTTTTCAATTATTTAACTGTGTAAAAGCCATATTTTGTTCATATACTTGAACCAAAACAACATATCACAGTAGGATGAATGCAGAAGCAAATATGAAAGTCCACAGGTATTTTCTATTAAAAAGATTAAAATGAAAGAAAATATAGCTATTTTAAACTAAAATATCTTATTTAGGTTAATATATAATGGATTTATTGTTTTTAATTGAATACATAAATATTTAAACAGTTTCTCAGTTTTAATTTCTAATATGTTAATATTAATAGCTATAACCCACATAACAAAAGCTCTCAGAGGTCTTCTGTAATAAAGAATGTCAAAGGTCTTGAGACCAAACGTTTAAGAACTGCTGCTTTATAACTCTCTATCTCTCCCTTTCTCTTTCTCTGCACGAATCTTCTTATAAGGTAGTTCTAATTTATCAACAAGTTTCTTATTTTACTTTACCTATTTCAAGTGTAAGATCTAGTTAAAGTCTTTCTCTTTCTCTCTCTTTTCAACAAAATGCAGTGAGTAAGGCGCCTCTCTAATCAGAGAAGTAAGTCATAATAGCATTCCAGAGCTCTTTTGCTAAGTTTCTGATTAAATTATTCGGCAGTGTTAAAGTACAGTTCTTCATCAGCTATGACTTTATAGCACAGAGAAGATGGCTGAAGTTAGTGACAACTTTCTGTTCTTCGGTGATCTTGAGGCTAATTTGTTTCTGTTTAATGCTGACTCTTGGGTGCTTTCCTGTAATGCTGTCAATTTATACAGAAACTCATGGGTGAACTTTCCTTCCTCCTCGTCACTACATTAGAGAATTTCTATTTCTTTAGGGTTCTGGCCTTCCATATGGAAGGAAATCTCAGTCCCCTCCCTTTTGCCCCAAGCACTTTACTCAAGATACATGAGTCAAGTTATTGTATTAAACTGCCCCTTTCCTTGAACATAACTTCCTGAGAAGAGGAAATCAAATCCTGGTTATTAGAGGTGAAGCCCTGGCATATACCTTTGTTCTGTTTGTATTATACTGATAAAAGAATATAATGAGTGCCCAGATATTATACTTTAACATTGCCTTTAATTTATATAGTACTGCCTAAAATAAAATCAGAGCAATATAATCACAAAGACTAGGATAAACCTATAGATCAATATGCTAAACACAAAGGCAGGAGGAAAGCTCAGGCTTTTCAAAGTATTGCGCCTCTTCAGATGCAGCCTCTGTTATAGCTGCCTCGCTTACAGTCTTGAATGGTGAGTCTATATGACCAGAGAATCCTAAAGATTATAATGTCATGTGTTTAATAAGGGCTGTAACTTATGCCTGTGCTTTTAGAAATAACATCTGTTAAGTTATTTGCTTTTCTTTTAATTCCTTTAGAGTAGGGTTTCTTAACCTTGACACTATTGACATTTTGGGGGGGCTTTCCTGTGCATTGTGGGATGTTTGGCAAAATCCTTGATACCTACCCACTAGATGCTGGTAGTATATCCTGCCCCGCCCTGTATCCCTGCAGTATGACAACCAAAAATGTCTTCAGTGATTACCAGATGCCTTGGGGGTGGGGTCAGGGTGCGTGTGTCAGAGTCCTTTCTGGTTGTGAGCCTTTGCTTTGGGTAGTTTATCATTGACCAGTGCTTCATAATGGCACCTGTTCATGTCAGTAGAATTATGCTGCTTGTTAGACTAGGGTACTTTAAGTTGAAGAACAACATCTGGTTTCAGTGAATATGACTTTAAAAAGTAACATTTCCTTATTATCAAGCGTCAGTTTTTAAAAATGTATTACCTCTAAGTAACTCATTTTAATGTTTTGCTTTTTAAAATTTCACTTAAAAAGATGAAGTCATTCCATATATTAGTTATAACCTATAATATTTGAGGCTAACTCCTTTCCATAGGTTGATTAGGTGAATTAGTTCTCTCCTGTATAAAACAAAGTAGTTATAAAAACTTGTTGTCTAATGTATATAAGTATATGCAAAAAAAAAAAAATCCAGAGGATATATTAACAGTAAGATTAGGATTACAGAATACTTTTATGTTCTATATTTCTGTAAAGCTTTAACTTTTTAATGTGAGCATGTATTATCTTTGCAAGCAGAAAAACAATTTAGGGAAATTGGTTTTAAAATAAAGTCTTCATTTTCTTTAAGTGGCTTTCTGATAGGAAGAAGAGAGCATTACAGAAGAAAGATGTTGGTGAGTATAAATTATTTTTCTCCTTTGGCTACTATGGTGATACATGTTATAATGCTCTTCATTCATTTACTGCTAGTGAATTTATGTGAAGGTTTATGAAAATGCAGGGGAATTACTACAGTGGAAAATAAGCCTTTTTTTCCCCCCCTTCCCTTTTCCTTCTTAAGAAAGTTCTGTTGTTGTTAGTATGTCCTTAGTAGGTGTGGAATTTGATTTTTACCCTACTTATAAGCTAATAAATTAGCCCACTGTTCTCTGGGTGATGGCAGAAGACATAAAACCCCTGAGTAAGAGACAAAGGATTTTATTATTCAAGGCACAGCAAGTAGCATGAGTGGGACTGTATGAATGTTCTTTCCCAAAATTTCAAAGCATTGGGAAATTGTTTTACCTGTTTTTAGTTGCTGTGACTGTTTTGCACACTTTGGCCTCCTGTGTTATAGAATAAGGACTGGGTTAAAACAGTGATTTATTTGTCTTTTTGTAGATGTTCGTAGGAGAATTGAACTTATTCAGGATTTTGAAATGCCTACTGTTTGTACCACTCTTAAAGTGTCAAAAGATGGACAGTATATTTTAGCAACTGGTAAGTTATCTTTTTGGTTATGATTTACACACATTTTATAGCAGGACATGTTATGGTAGGAAAGGTAACTTTTTTAACCCAAAAATTTTATTATAAAAAATTTCAAACATAGAAACTGTGGAAAAAATTGTACAGTGAACATCTATTGTTTTTGTTTCCTGGCTACTGAAACAAATACCATAGAGTGGGTTGGCTTAGCAACAGGAAGTTTTTGGCTCTTAATTTTGAGGCTAGGAGAAATCCAAAACTGAGGCATCAGCAAGGCGATACTTTGTCCCCAAAGATCTTTGGTTCCTGGCTTTTCTGTCACATGGCAATGCACGTGTTGTCTTCCAACTACTGCCTGTTCCCAATGGCTTCTCTTTCTTTTTCCAATTTCCTTTGCTTATAAGAACTCCAGCCATATTGGATTAAAGCTGACCCTCATTCAGTTTGACCTCACCTTAACTAACAACATCTTCAAAGGTCCTGTTTACAAATTGGTTCACGCCCACAGGTGCAGTGGTTGGGACCTGAACAGCCTTATGTGGGGGGCGTGATTCAATCCCCAACACTCACTGCTTAGATTCCATGGTAAATATTTTGCTGTATTTGCTTTATCACAAATCTATTCATTAATCAATCTCTCTATCCATCCAGTCTGTCTTGTTTTTTGATTCATTTCAAAGCGCGGTATCAGTATACTTCTGCCCTAAATATTTCGGTATATATTAGAGTTCATTATTGAGTATAATTCAATATTTCTTTTATCTTTTTTTCTTTTTTGAGGTAGAATTTATATACATTGAAATGCATAGGTCTTAAGTATACCATTTCAATGAATTTTGACAAATGCATACAATTTTATAACACAAATCCTTGTCAAGATACAGAACATTCCTTTCAATCCCCAAAATTCCTTCATTCACTTCTCAGTCAAATCCTACTCCCACCCACACAAAGGCTACTGCAGTTCTGATTTTTTTTTTTTTAACCATAGGTGAGTTTAGTCAGCCTTAGAATTTTATCTAAATGCAGTCATATACTATGTATTCTCTTTGTGTAAGGCTTGTTCAATACAGGATTTTGTGTTTGAGATTCATCCATAATCTTGCATGTGTCAGTAGTTTTTATCTTTTCATTACCAAATAGTATGCCACTATATGAATATACCACTGTTGATTTATCCATTCTCCATTTAATAGACACCTGACCTATTTTTATTTTTTATCTCTTATTAGTAAAGCACATGAACAACCTTGTACAAATCTTTTTTGTGGACTTATGCTTTCATTTGTCTTTGATAAATACCTAGGAGTGGAATTACTGGGTTGTAGGGTAGGTGTGGATTTGGATTTGGAGGATTTGGAAATTTACAGAAAAATAATACAGAAAGTATAGTGTTCCCATATTACCCCCTGCTTACACACACAGTTTTCCCTATTAGTAACATTTTGCATTGGTGTGATACCTTTTCTATAATCAATGAAACAATTGTATGTTTAATTTTATAAGAAATTACCAGACATTTTCCAGAGTGGTCTTACTTTATATTTCCACCAACAATGAATAAAGCTTCTAAGGAAAGGTCGCTTTTAGCACAATGATTTTTTGTATCATGTACTATTGTTTTTTTATATCTCTAGGATTTTACATTAGGAATGTTCATCATTATCAAAAAGCCAGGAAGCATAGGGAACATTTTATTTTATAATTTTGAACAGTATTACCTACCATTTTTGGTTGTGGTTTTGTGTACTTGTCCTGCATATTGTCCATATACATTTTTCTGCTGGTTTAACAGTGTCCATCTATTATATCCTTTTACCAACCACTTTCATATTTGATAGAACATTATACATATATAAATGCCAATCCCTTTATTCTGTTTTAATGGTAGCCTTAGCATTGGAACTGTCCACGTTTCTTAGCCTACAGTCTTATGTTTAGGAACTGGTAAATAGGGTTGAGGAAATAGCTAAACTTATATAAAAGTTTTATGAAAGTCCTCCGACTTTTTTCTATACAAAATACTGACATTATTGTTTAATTTTACAAAAATAAGATCATATATGCATCGTTCTGCAGCACTCACTAGTGCTCTCTCTGCACTCTTAACTCTTTTATCTTTGTCATACATTTTGGCAGCCCTTCATGTCAGTGGGTCCAGGCTGCCTCATCCTCTTCATGGGCTATATAATGCTCCATTGTGTGAACTCACTGTGGTTTATTTAACCGTTTCTCTGTTTATGGATGTTTTACTTTTAATTTTTGGCTATTTATATACAATGCTGTAGTGAACATTCTTCATGTCTTTGGTATACTGTAAGTATATGTCTGTACCGTAAATTTGTATAAATTACAATACAAGGTGTATAACATCACATATTATAGATATTGCCACGTTGTCTTTCAACGTTGAATCAACATACCAAAAGTATATGACAGTACTATTTTTTAATGCCCTTACCAGCACCACCTATTAACCATTTTTAAATCTTCAACAGCCTGATAGACGAAAAATTGCCCACTAGTTTTTTTAATCTGCTTTGGTTAGCTTATTAGTGATATTTATTAGCTATTTGTATTCCTTTTTTATGACTTTGCCCATTTTCTTCTTGGGATGTTTGGGAGGGGCTGCTTTTAAATTCTTTTCCTTTGATATGGGTATAATTAATCCTACCTATCGCTGAACAAAAAGTATAGTTAGCATATGTGCAGGGTATTGACTATTAAAAGTATGTTCTTAATGTTTCACATCACATTAATTTTGTTATAGGAACATATAAACCTCGGGTTCGATGTTATGACACCTATCAATTGTCCTTGAAGTTTGAAAGGTGTTTAGATTCGGAAGGTAAGAGGTTAGATTTGAATTCATGAAAATAACTTTTTATATTTGGCTACTTTTCTCTTTTTTAAAATGGAGCAGATGGTATACATTAAAATGGAAATGGATGGTATAAATTTAGCAGCTTTTAATGACACCCATTTGGAGATCATAAGTCTGTGCAGAATCTGCTGTGTTCTGACGTTCAGGATATCACAAGGCTGCAAAGAAGGTGTCAGCTGGGCTGGGCTCTTAACTGGAGCCTCTGGGAAAGAATTTGCTTCCACATTTATTCATATTGTGGACAGAGTTCAGTTCCTTGTGGTTTTAGGACTGAGCTCCCATTTCCTTGCCGCTATCAGCCAAGAGTCGCTGTCAGCTTTGAGAGGCTATCCATATTCCTGATCACATAGCCCCTTCTATCTTGAAGCTAGCAACAGCGTGAGTCCTTTTCATGCTTCACATCTCTGACTTACCCCGTCTCCTGCCAGCCCAAGGAAACCTCTTTTAAAGGACTGGTATGATTAGATCAAGTCTATCCCGATAACCTCCCTTTGCCATATAATGTAATTTAATTAAGGGAGTGGTGTTTCATCCTATTCACAGGTTCTACCCACATTTTCTAAGAGGAAGAGATTATACAAGGGCTAAGGTTATAGGGGTCATTCTTAGACGTCTGCCTACCATAGATGACAAGAAAAGTGGGAAATTTCATGTATTTTCAGTTGGTCTACTGTTTGGGATTGAGTTAATGGAATATGGATTCTACTGAATTATAAGCATATTTCCCTAATCTGTTTCACTCTTTGCTTTCTGAAAACAGTGGAAACCCTGTGGGCTTTCTATTTTTTAATTTATTTTTATTTTTTTAATTAAAAAAAATTTACACATTTATGCTTTATTTCTTTTTTTTTCTTTTTAAAAGATAATTAGATTACATAAATTCTACGCAAAAAATATAGGGATTCCCATATGCCCAACTCCCCACACCTCCCATACCTCTCACACCCTCCCACAAAAACATCCTTCATTAGTGTGGCACATTCATTGTGGTTGATAAATGCATCCTGGGGCTTTGCCATTCAGCATGGACCATAGTTCACATTGTAGTCTACATTCTCTCCCTGTGGGCTTTTTAGCTCTTTATTTTGTTTAGCAGGTATACTATGATAGGGTAAAAAGTTATCTTTTTTAAAGTAATAATTTTTTGTTGTTCCTTAATGTACATTTGAAAGTCTTTTCTTAAAAATTAATTTATTTCTAACATCTCAGGAAAATAGTGAAAGTGTATAAAAATCATTGTTTTGTTAATTTACCTACTTCTAATTGGTTTCAGTTCTGCAGACAATCTAGTTGATCTGTACTGAGAAATTGTATATTCTTCCTGTTTGGTGTTTTGGGGGCATTATAAGATGGAAGTTATGTTCTTGTTTTAGATAGGAGCAAAAAAAACAATATTTGTGTATACTTTTTGTGTTGAATTAGAGTCCTTTGCATTAAGTTTGCATTTTCATTAAAAACCCTCATTGAGAAATGCATTTTTTTCCTACTACTTGTTTTTCAGTTGTCACCTTTGAAATTTTATCTGATGACTATTCAAAGGTATGTTTTATAGAATTGATTTTAAATGACTATATTTAAGAAATGAATGTGTGGACTTGTATGTTGATAATAATAATTTTTATGATATTTCTATTGTTAAAGATGGCTGTGTAGTAAGATAGAACCAAGCATTTTCTATTATTCTATTTTTTGTTTGTGACATTTATGATACTTAGTATGCTTTAAGACAACAGTGATGGTACTATCCTTTGACCATTCTAATATTGGAGAATTAGTTTTTCCATATCTTATCATATAGGATGTATCATTTATGAAACCTTTGAGAATTGGCAGCAGTCATCTTTTTTAGACCTTTATGTTCTAGATTTGTGGTTCTGATTATTGCATTAAAAATAGATATATTTGCCAGGTTGCTTTCATTTTCTTATTCAGATGTGAAAAGTAAAATAACAGTGCTGTATGTTAAATTTTCTTAACCCTGTAAATGATTGTGATATGTTCTAAAATAGTTCATTACACAGCTAAACAGACTTCTCTCTTCTTTCTTCTCTTGGCACCATTAGTCTATCTTTCAATTTTTTATGGCCATTGTCAGTAGTTACATTTGCCATTTAATCCTTTCTTAGTTTTAGAACTTTTTAGTCATGTCAAATGTCATCTTAAAGGCAAAATGAATTTTCTTAGTTGACATGGCTTTATGTAATGTCTTCAGTTATGAAAACTATGGGGTATAGTTTATCCTTTTGCTTTTATCATATGTTTTGGAACATGTAATTTTATGATGTATTTTTTCTAAATATTGATAAATTTGCTTTTAAATACCATCTTCAGATTATAAAGATACCTTTCTAATGCATTCAAATTAAATTTATGTAAGTTTATCAAAGCTCGTGTGATTATTGTAGGATTATTAAAATGTTGTTTTAACTGACATGAGAAATTAGTCTTTGAGGTTACTGTGCAATGCTTTACTTTATAAAATGCTGGCACCTCAATAAAAAGTGAGGATTTGCAGAAAACTATCCACAATGCAAGAAGGCATTAAAAAAAAACAGTGGAGAGGCAGTTGTATATGTATATGTGTGTTGAAAGAGAGAAAGAAAGAGGGAGAGTGAGAAAGATCAGAATATCTTTGTTTTTGCTTTGCCTAGTTTAGTGATGATGATGAAATAGACACTTTACCTAGAAACCTAAGCTAGCTAATTTTCTTGTTTCATTTTCAGATTGTCTTCTTACATAATGATAGATATATTGAATTTCATTCACAACAAGGTTTTTATTACAAAACCAGAATACCAAAGTTTGGGAGAGATTTCTCTTACCACTACCCATCCTGTGACTTGTACTTTGTTGGTGCAAGGTATTTTATCTCATCATTCTTTTTCTTCTTTCCACCTCTCTAAAACAATTTCTGTTTCTTAAATTTCTATTACATTTTGTTCATTTAAATAGATTGCTTTAAAAAATAATTCAAAGTGACACAAGGTTACTGAAAAAACCTTAGAGGTAAGGGATAAGCAATAAAAAAAAAAAGTCTATTGCCTAAATATTGGTGCATTTTATTTTTAAGTGGGATTATAATGTACTGTTTTAACACCTCTTGTTTGACTTAATAAAATACATATTTTTTAGTGTTAAAAATATGTATGATATTTACATGTCCCAGTGATTAAACCAGGATATACTGATGGGAAATATTCAAGCCTGTTTAACATAGCCTGTTTGCCATAATTCATTAAAAACAGTAGTGTTTAGAATTTCTTTTTATTTCCCAGATTTCTTTTTATTTCCAAAACTTGTAGCTTCTGCTTTAAATTTGTTTCAGCATCAGCCATGAATTTATATCTGGACCAGTTTGTGATTAAGGCCATATGATTGGTTGGTTATGGGCTCTGGTTAAAAAAATTGCAGGGAGGGGTTTAAACAGGTATATGACATGATCTCCATCTTTAGCTTGCTTAAAGGGTATAGTCCTGAAGTGACTGGCTCATTTAAGAGTATATCCTTGACTTTTTTTATCCTGGTGCTCTAAGTCTAGAGACAGAGACATAGGTAGCCAGTAGGGTCATATTGTTGATGGAGTCAGTTTCTTAGCACTATTGCTTGGGATATTTTTAAACTTTTTTATTCTTAAATGCTACCTTTTTATGATTGTAAAAAAAACATACTCATTTCAGAAAATTGGAAAACAAAGAAAAGTATAAAGAGAAAAAAATAATCACCGGTAATTATGCCATCTAGGACCCTCATATTAGTATTTTATTGTATTTCCTTCTGGTCCTTTCTTATGTACATATATAGATACATTATGTATACTTTGGGATCTTGCCTTTTTTTTTACTTGCTATTATAGTGAGCATTCCCTGTATTATTTGTAACATCCGACTTAATGACTTCATAATACTTTCCTGGCACATGAGTGATTTAAATCACTTTTATATATGAACAGATTCACAAAAAAACTGATTATTTTTTTAGGTTTGGAATACATTTTTGTATCAGTTTTACAAAGGGAAATGATACCTTATGAGTGATATATTTCTAAATATAATATTTACTTGCAGTCCATTGTATCAATAAATTGATTTGTTTAAAAAAATGTCCTTTGTGGTTTACTAGAGTTTTAACTTTTTTACTCTGTAGCTCTGAGGTTTACAGATTAAACCTAGAACAAGGGCGATACCTGAATCCTCTGCAAACTGATGCTGCGTGAGTATTTTTAGTAATACTGCTGTATTTATTTTGGCCAGGAGATGGAGACAGATGCTTAAGTTGTTAACAAGTAACAAGTTAGTGTTAGCAATAATATTCAAGCAAAACTCTGGGCACCAATATTTAAAAAGAGTACTGATAGGTTTTCTCTGAAACAGACAAAAATTCACTAAAGACCTGGTCAATTCTTGCAAATTTTAATTTAAAGAAGTTTTTTAAAATACTAAAGTCTTCACTAGAGTGGATGTAGCTCAGTAGTTGAGTGCCTGCTTCCCATGTACAAGGTCCCAAGTTCAATCTCCGGTACCTTGTTAAAAACAACAAAACACCAAACCAAAAAAATATATATATACTAAAAACTTCAAAAGCTCACTTTTTTTAAAAGCTCATTTAGCTTTCTTTTTTTTTTTTTTTTTTTTTTTT
>PVKH010019694.1:0-14784 GCA_004027955.1 Chaetophractus vellerosus | reverse complement strand
CTTAATTTCCTCATGTAACACTGAGGATTTAAAAAAAAAATGCCTGTCTGGGGGCCAGTTGTAGCCCAGTGGATAGGGCGCCGGTTCACCACATGGGAGGCCCCGGGTTCGGTTCCCAGGGGCCTCTCCTAGCGGGCAGACCACCTTGAGAGGGCAAGCCACTATGGGCAGGGCAAAAAGCCGCCACGGGCAGGGCAAAGCCACCACAGGCAGGACAAGTCACCCGCAAGCAGAGCAGAGCTGCCCATGAGTAGAGCAGAGCCACTTGCGAGCGGGGCAAACCACCCGCGCGGTGAGCTGACTCGGCACGTCGCCGCAACGGGGGGAGACAAAGCAGACACAGAAGAACGCACAAATGAACACAGCAAGAACAAGCAGAAAGGGGGGGGGGATATGTAACAACAACAACAAAAAATGCCTGTCTGCAAGATTTCTGAGAAGATTCAATCGTTATTGCACATAAAACAATGCCAGGCATTTGGCAAGCACTATGTAAGTGCTAGCTATGAAAATAATATTGATGATGATAATATTATATTATTCATTCATTTATGTGAGTGGCATTTCTCCATAGCTGATTTGTAAACTGTTTCAAGTTTTAAAAATTCCATATATCCCTCCTGATTTTCACACAGGAGACTCGCAGAAAGGCTGTGTGGGACAAGGGCTGTGTGATACAAAGTTTCAAAATGGCCAGAAGACCAGATAGATCAGATTAGACAGGTCTATCAACCTCTTGGAAACTCCATTTCCTTATAAGTAAAATGGAAAGAATTATTTCTTACATTTATATAACTATTAAAGCTTAAGCTTTAATATTTTATACAAGAACTCATGTATTATCTGCCTATCTACCTTACACATGAGATAATTTATTTGGCGCACTTTGGAGACCGAGACATGCAGGTGTAAACTGTATTATTAAGGTGTTTATAAGTACATTTTGATTGAATGGGGTCAAAAGCTTGTCTTTTTTCCCCCCAATGTAAACTCCATACAAAAAAACAAGAAGACTTTCTTTTTCATGTTTTTAGTCAGTCGTGTTCCCATCTTCTCCTGAAGCGCCCTCCTATCCCACGTCCTTCATACTGGGGCAGCACTGTTTCTTTTAGAATTTCAGGTGGTGAATGTGACTAGAGGCAGCTGGTTCTGTGGCATTTGGTGCCTGGAGAAACAGTAGGAATCAAAGAAACCCCTTAAAGTAATACATTATAACTCTTGTTCCATAGAGTTTGGTTTTTTTGCCTACTGTTTATCAGAATGATGACTATCTCTTTCCAGAGGTAAGACAAGAGGATACACTTAGTGAAGGGGAGTGGAATAAATCAGGTATAGAAAACCAAATAATAATCATGGGACGGGAGAATATCAGAAACTGGAAACTGACAAAAGAACAGTAAATGTATTAGATTAACAATAAATAAAAGGTAGAGCCATAAAAACGAGCATTTTTTTAGACAAGAAATTGTGACTGATTTAGTCTTTGAGAAGCAGAGTATTTTTTAAAATATAGTAAAAATAATGAGTACAGAAGGGTATATGATATGGGAAGCTATGGGAATTTCTAGACTGGCTTCTGTGCTAATTAAGTATCCCAGCTCTCATTCTAAATTCAAACTAAGCATCCATAAACTCTTCTCTCTAAGAACTGCAGGAGGAGGCATAGGAAGATATTCAAATACCAAAGTAACTATGGAAATGGGAGGAACAAAGAAGAATCCTTGAAAGTCTCTGGGTAAAGATAAAAAGAAAACAGAATAAAGAAGATCTCACAGCAGGGGCCTGTGACAGATCTCCAAATCAGGAAGTCAGGGAAGATGAAGTGGAACAAAGCCAAATCTCCACATCCAGTGAGATGGTACATAGATTTCAACTACCCAGTTAACTTTCAGATAACTTACTCAGGAGAACAGAACTGGAAACATAAAACAGAAGTTTAATTCTCTCAGTAAATGATGCAAAAATAGTAGCAAGAATTTTGAAAATGGCCTTCCATTTTCTAAGGAAGATTTTACAGACTGCCTGAATGTCTTAGATAACCTGATGAAGAGTGATCCTGGATTAGCCAAACTCTAAGTATGAAAATTAGTCCCACATATTAGGAAACTAAGTTGCCTATAAATTTGATGGTTAAATATATATATTTATAAACAAAAAAAATTTTTTTGAAGAAATAAGATGATAGATGTGTGCCATACCAAATAAAAAGAAAGGAATATTTTGAAATATATACCTAATATAAATGCCTTATTGTGTTCCTATTCCCTTATAGAGTCTGAAACATGCTGTGTGTTTGGATGATGTAACAGGTAACTATTTCTATGCAACAAAGACCTTAAAACTTAGGGTTCCCCAGATTCTATTTTATTTGGCTTGTTCACAAGGTCTTTTGAGGCCTAAGCCTGGGATTCACACAAAGTCACTTCCTCCCCATTCGGTCAAAACAAGACTCAAGGCCAGCCCAGATTCAGGAGTGGGAAAATTGACTCCTTCTCTTAATGAGAAGAGCTATAAAGAATTTGTGGTCAATTTTAGTTTACCATAAATGTTTAACTCAATGACAAAATGACAGAAGCCATATGAAAGAATTCAACTTAAATTGAAAACAGCTAAGTTATTGCACAGTATTTTGACGTAATGACCTATTGTTCCTCTCCCTTCTTCAGTCTTGTTGGCAGGTGTCCTCATGAGGAAGTTCAGGGAAGGATGCTGTAAGCATCCTGAGCCAATTGTTAGTGGGGATAGGGTGAATCGGGCTTCTTGCAATTTGGTGCCTGATGTGCCCACTACCAATTCAAGGACATATAAAGTACATTGAACTTGGGAAAGATTTTTCTGTGTACTGAAAATCTTGTGATAATATTTGTCATTAGCTTAAGCACTGATCTATAGTTGAAAGGAAATTTATACTTCAACTCAGTAAGACAGATTTTCATCTTCTTAAATCTTGGTACCAGAGGGCCTAAAGAAAAAAAATAATCAAGCAAAAAAAGTAAGGTTGAATTATCTTGTTTATCCAGTTCTGTGACATCCTCATGAGAAATCATCAGTTTGGGCCTGAAGGATCAGCTGCAGTTTGCAGTAAGCAACTCTTGCGGTCCCCCTTCCTAGCATGGGCCCCCTTCTTTGAGGAGTGGCCACCTACACAGTTATATCCTTTCCTCACCTCTGCCCTGACAGCCATCTCTATGCCAGGAAACTCTCCCCTGGACTACAGCTTATTGGTTCGGGTCTGTCACCTGACCTAAGCCGGGCCAATCAGTTTGGCTCTCTCATGAGCTGGAAATATTGCAAGGAAGGAAACAGTGTTATTGAAGCTGTTAGTATCTGAGACTCATCACAATGCTCTGGAGGGAAGGAACTGCTCTCCTTCATACCCTATCTGGGTCTTAATGTAATTCTTCCTTAGATTCTATAATATAGTCCAGTATTGTTCCAATAAATGCTGTCTTTGCTCAAACTAATAGAGTTGGTTTCTGTTACTTGTTATCCAAAGGAACTTGGCTAACAAAACAGCCACAACCATGGCTGAATGGTTAGAATGGTTAGAAAGAAAAATCATTATCTGGATGCTATTTCATTCGCTCATCCATTCAACAGTCATTTATTGAGGAACTATTATGTGTCAGTCACAGAGACAGACACACAAATAAGACAGTAAGAGGTGTGGGAAGACAGACATGCAAACATAACTACACTAAATTGAAATAATGTTCTAGGAGAGACACAAAGTGATTGGGAGTGCAGATAGGGGCATGAATGAACTCTCTGGGTGGGTCAGGGAAATAGGGTTAATCAGCTTGGTGAAGGACATAGGTTAAGGACCAAATCAAAGCTACAATGAAAATTTGATCTCAACCTAATACTGTGGCAGCAAATGAAGAATTTCTACACAGAATCCAAAGACCAGCTATTCTCAACGTTGACTCAGCTCTGCAGAGTGGCACCTGATTTGAACAGTAGCGTGAGAGCCTTAGATTATACATGGAAGAATTTCCTTGTTAAAGTTGGAATGCTGTAGAATCTTTTCCTCTGTAGATTTAAAAAATAACATAGCTCTTCATCTGCCTGGGATAGCATTATGTGATGCGTCTAAAAGAAAAGAGATGGAAGATAATCATTCATGGTATTTTCTAGTTTAAAGATTTTTTATAACTGTCATTTTTAAAAAGGAATTTTAAAAAATTGGATAGATGAAAAAAGTAACATTAGGGCAGAAAAGTAATACTTGTTAGTGGGAAAATAATCAAATTATTAATTCCCTCTTGCGTCAGGAGTAAAGAAGAAGTGAACAGACTAAAAAGCCTCCACATTAGTTATTTTAGAATATTGTTATGAATCACATAGTCCGTAGGTTGTTCTCAAACTCCCAATTTGGGACTCAGCTGGTTGACAACTAATAGAGGGTCTTGTCTTTTCCTTCCCAGTGCAGCGCCCTTTTGTTTCTCTTTATTAGCTTTGCAACTAATCTCCTGTTGTAGAATACTTTGTATGTGTTTATAACTTTCTTTCTGTTGTAAACTTAAGCATATTTATAGAATGAAAGGGTCAAATGAACACCAGCTATCTACATAATTCAAAATTACATATGTTCTTTTTAGTTCTTTTTTGTTGTTGTTGTTACATATCCCCCCCTTTCTGCTTGCTCCTGCTGTGTTCATTTCTCTGCGTTCTCCTGTGTCTGCTCTGTCTCCCCCCGTTGCGGCGATGTGCCGAGTCAGGTCACCACACAGGCGGCTCTGCTCCGTTCGCGGGCGGGTCTGCTTCTGTTCCTTTTTAATTCTTTTTAAGGTTTGTTATGTATGCTTTACTAATAGTATTTTGAATTCTGCTTTTTCCCATATGTTATATTTTATGTAACTCTTTCATGTGTTAATGCATTCCCTATATTACCACATTTACTAACTAACACTGTAGTGTGTCACAGTGAATCCACAGAATTTTAATATAAGGGGCACCTAGAACTGAGTGGGAGGACAGATGCTTTGGGGCAGCAGTGCTGGGATGAAATCACCACCACCTCAAACCTGTCACTGGAGATTCTTCTTCCTGCCCTCCGATGGCCCCTTTTCTTCCTTTCTTCCTCTATCCCTCCCTCCCCCTCCCTTCCTGCCTTCCTTCCTTCCTTCCTTTGTTCTTCCAATTAAAGAGACTAGCATGAGCTTAAAATTATAGCATGGGTCTAGAGAATGATAAATCCAGTTGGGCATAGGGCTAGAAAATAAAAATAGAAAATTAAGTTGGGTAAAATTTTGTCGAATCTGCTACACTACAGCATTTAGGGTCTGTTGGGTAGGCAGTGGGAAATGAATGAACATAGCATTTGTAAGATGAGCATGGAAATGATGTATACTGAAAGCCCTTTGAAACTAGTAATTAATCAGTTAGTTTAAAACATTTTATTTTATGTTAAAACCTACAAATGTACATGCACACACCAATGTTTTGATGTTCTGCTAAGGCATTGTTTTATTTTTTTAATGTGGACCTACTCATTGGTGTTCTAAGTTGTCTTTTTTGATTCAACCATAACCATAATGTATTGTCTATGATTTGGTCTCTTCAAAGATGAACAAAAATTTAAATATACTTGCAGAGTACTCTTAGTGTGGTATCCTTTGAGATTGTTATGCCTTTTCCCAGTTTTTTGATGCTTGTTTCACCTACACTTACTTTGACAACTTTGTTCTATTGACTGCCTTGATTAGTCTTACCAAAGCATTCAGCTTAACTTTCATAATTTGAGAAAATTTCTTTTCTCACACATACTTCATTAGTTTATACAATTTTTTTTTTAGCAGGTACTGGGGATTGAACCCAGGACATGGGAAATAGGCACTTAACCACTGAGCTACACCTGCTCCCCTATACAATTTTTTTACCTAATAAAACAATTAGAATTATGGAAACATACCACACACTGATTCTGGATCAGCATAAATGTAGCTGGTGGGACAAGTGTGTGGGTGTAGTAGAACCTACTAGCCAGGGTTGTTCAGTGTCTTTCTACTTAAGCCTTATGTTTTAGAGAGGGAATGAAGATCATTGGTTAATCTGGAAAACCAGTTAAAAGATTTTGGGGAGGGAAGTGGATGTGGCTGAAGCGATTGAGCTCCTGCCTACCACATGGGAGGTCCCAGGTTTGGTTCCCAGTGCCTCCTTGAAAAGATGAGCAAGACAGCGAGCTGGCGTGATGGGCTGGTGCAGCGAACTGGTGCAGTGAGCTGACACAACAAAATGACGCAAGATTACACATAAAGAGGAAACACAATGAGAGATATAACAAAGCAGGGAGCAGAGATAGCTGAAGTGATTGAGCGCCTCTCTCCCACATGGGAGGTCCCAGGTTCGGTTCCTGGTGCCTCCTAAAGAGAAGACAAGACACAGCAAATGGACACAGAGAGCAGACAGCGAGTGCAAGCAATGAGGGGGGCGGGGAATAAATAAATAAAATAAATCTCATAAAAGAGATTTTGGGAAGAGCAAATGACTACAATTCGGGTTGGAGTCTCTTTTACCAGAAAAATTTCATTTTTGATGGTGCCTCTATGAGTTTAATATACTACTTTAATACTCTTCACTTTCACCCATCTTTTCACATCTCATTTACATTAAATTTTTTTTCCTGTTTTTTCCCTAGGAACCAAGGGAATAAATAAAGGGGACTATGGGGTGGAAATATCTCAGTACCCTAGGAAATAACTTCTTCTGGGATTAAGACATTCTTGGGAAAGGAGGAGGACTTCTTGCTATAGGGATTGTAGAGGATATAAAGGAAAAATTGTTTGTGCCTTAGTTTGGAATCTCCTTAGGGATTTTGTCTTGTAACCCTTTTTTCTAAGTTATGCTTTCCACTGGGAATGTAAAGACTGGGGCTCAATGCAGAGTTTTTGGCCTTTTAAATAGATTTTCTGAGGCTGCCAGGTCATCAGCATCTTCATTGGATTTGAAATTAATGGATTTATTTATTTGTTTGTTTGTTTGTTTGTTTGTTTTATTTATTTATTTTTAGGTACCAGGGCCAAGGATTGAACCCAGTACCTTGTATGTGGGAAGTGGTGCAAACCACTGAGACACATTGGCTTCCCTGAGTTGGTTTTATTGTTTGTTTTGCCTGTTGTGTGTTTGTGTTTTCTCAGGAGGCACCAGGAACCAAACTGGGACCTCCCATATGGGAGGTGGGCACTCAACTGCTTGAGCCACATCTGCTCCCTAATGGAATTTAAAAGGAGAAGAAGTCTCCCCTGTAGTCATCTCTAAGGTTCACAGAGAAAAAAGCATATTCCCATACCCACCGCCCCCCCCCCCCTTTCTCCTTCTGGTAACTTACAAAGTTGGGACCCTGAAAACCAATAGAAAGGAGATTTTCCTAGTTCACTGCTGGACTTGGAGTTGATTCACCCAGGACTTTGCATACTGAGCATCAAGACTTCCAGTATACAGATAGTTGATCTCATGGAAGTAGTATAAACTTAAAAAAGAAAAAAAATATGAAATTATAACAAATTTTCCCTTTGAGAATAAAATCAGGTTTAATTAATTAAAGACTGTAACACCCCTGTGGTGTAGCAGAAAGTTCTTAAGTCAAAGGTAATCTCAAGTAACAAAGAAGGTATATATTTTTTCCTTTCTGATCAAGATCAGGAATTCTGTATTGTCCCCAAAGCTCAAGAGGCACTGTTTGTCTCAAGAGGAATGGAGGGTTTACAGCAACTATTGTAATGGATAATACAAAA
This sequence comes from Chaetophractus vellerosus, assembly GCA_004027955.1. Taxonomy (NCBI): domain Eukaryota; kingdom Metazoa; phylum Chordata; class Mammalia; order Cingulata; family Chlamyphoridae; genus Chaetophractus; species Chaetophractus vellerosus. Next base: position 7,048 of record PVKH010019694.1, on the reverse strand, counting down.
AGAAGGGTTGAAATAGTTAAATGTCTGTTCACATGATCTAGTGGGTGTGATAGTCCTGGGCTTTGGGTTGGGTGCAATGATTCTTCGCATGCACTATCCCCTGTATTGGGATTACTGGATAAAACCTAAACTTTAGAAGGAAAAATGCTGCCTGGTGGTGTTAATGGTGCTTGTTTTTGATGTTGCGTAATGAGAGTATATATTTGTGTAAGTTCACTCACTAGGTCACTCATCAGTACTGTGAAACTAATGAGGCTTAACTCCTCACTTGCATGGGGTCCTCAAAGTGGTCACATTGTCATGTGCTCTTGTGAAATTTGAAAAGGTAGAAACTAACTGCAGTTGGTTAGAATCACTATGTCTTTCCACTTTGACTTCCACTCTTTCATATTTATCTTCTATTTGGGTGATACTGTAGGTGTCTTGGGGATCTGGCTAAGAGGAAGCTGAGTTGGGTAATCATTTAGCTGGTTTATTTGTGTAGGTTACAGCCATCTCTGAGTAGAGAAAGTTATTGTAAGCCATCCCAGTGGGGGAATGGCTTCCAGCAATGCTTTCCTGCCTACTGTGTCGACTATGGTGATGTGACAGAGGGTGCAGGAATAGAGGTCTATCATATAAAAGTGTCCTTTGGTTCCTGGCTCTGCAAGTATGTAGATGGTAGAGGAAAAACAGTGTCAAATAGTCACTCGATGTAATGTTAACTCCCCTGAACTTCTGGGGTATGCGCTTATGGGTGCCAAGCAGGGTACTGTAGCATCTGGTGTCTTAATATCAATATGGAAGTCCCAGGGCAGCAGGTGAGAGGTGTGTGGCATGGTACGAGGGGAGGTGTAATAAAGCGTCCATGAATAAAGTTGGTTGCTGCAGCAGTAGCTGGAACAAAATAGGAAAGAATGAGGTAAGGCTGAGACAGGTAGGTCTGAGATATACACTAAACTGATGTTTAGGAAGTGTTTGATGCATGGATCTTTCTTCAATTATAGGACATTTTCAGCCATTTTCTCTTCAAATGTTTCCTCTTTCCCCATTCTCGCTGGTTTTTTTTTTTTTTTTTACATTTCCATTAACTGTAGGTTGGAATGTTGGAGTTTATCAACTCTTAAGCCTGCTTTTATGTGTTGCTTATCTTTTTCTCTCTAAGCTGCATTCTGAGTGATAGTCTAGGTTCTATCTTTAAAATCATCAGTCATTTCTTTAACTGTGTCTATTAGGCAATACAACTCATTCATTATTTATTTAATTTTAGTAATTATACTTTTCACTTCCAGAATTTCTATTTCATTCTTTAAAAGATATCTGTTCAAATTACTTCCCTCCCCCCACCCAAGATGGCTCCCTCATCTGTTTGCTCATTGTTTTTTGCTCGTTGTCTGTGTGTTGTCTGTTTGGTTTTGTGTGTGTGTGTGTGTTTTTCCTTTAGGAGGCACTGGGAACCAAACCTGGGACCTCTCATGTGGGAGGTGGGTGCTCAACTGCTTGAGCCACATCCGCTCCCTGCTCATTTTTTGGTTTTTGCTCGTCTGCTTGTTGCTTTTGCTCAATGTCTGCTCATTGTTTGTTTGTCTTCTTTAGGAGGCACCAGGAACTGAACCTGGGACCTCCCATGTGGGAGGCAGGCACTCAACTGCTTGAGCCACATCTGCTCCCTCAAATTACTTTTATCTCCACCTATTTTTTTCTTATTTCCCAAACCTCTCCATCAACAGTATCCTTTCCCTCTTATACCTTCAACCTCTTCCTCTCTGTTGATCCCATTCCAATGACATTTAAACGTGTCAAATCTTTTCTACTATATCAACCATAAACCTTAGATACTTTCTCAGATTCCTCTGATTACTTTCTTTACCAAGGCACTGCCTGCCCCTGGACTGTGATGTCACTACTGCCATTGCAAGCAACTTTGCTGATCAACTTGAGCTGTCTGGAGTCTGAATTAGAAACTCTGCTCTGCGTGGCCCCCAAGGCATATACACTGAGCTCTCTGTGCCAGGTTGCCTTCTGCTTTCAGATTCAGATTTAAAAACAACAGCAGCAGCAACAACTACAACAGACAATAGGGGCATGGATTTTGACTTCTTGATGTCTGCCAAGAGGTCAGATGATATAGCCTGAAAGTGTGAAGGAGTAAGTTCCACATGGATGAACCTTGGCCAATGAGATTGGAGAGTAGGAAAGGGCAAGATAAATTTCCAAATATTTCCCCCTGTGCAGTCTACCCTGCTGTGTGATTTTGTCTTGCAGCCCTTTGGAAAAGGCCTGCAAATACAGGCCTGCTAAGCCACCTGTTGTGTTTCTTTGTGGCTCATTATGAAGTGGCAATCAGTGCTTTAATGGAATTTGTCATATTGCATTGTATCACTCCTTGCATCATTTCCCCCTTTCCTTAACCTCATTTTCCTGGGCTTGCATCTCACAAATAAAGAATGTGTTTTAATCCCTACTGCAGGCTTTGCTTTCTACAGGACCGGGGGTAAAATACTCATAAATTTGTTTTCTCAACGCCACATCTCCCTCAATCCACTCCTCTTGTATCTCACCTCCTATGAAACATTTTGAAAGAAATGTTGCTATTCTTTATCTCTGATTCCTTAATTTCCATTTATTTCTAAGTCTGTCTTCTCTCTTATCATTTCTTTAAAACTGCTTTCATCAATATCAATAATGACCTAGTTGTTAAACCCAAAGGATAATTTCTAGCCTTTATCTTGCTTGATATCTTTGCAACAGGCGACACTGTCCACATCCGCCTTCAAACATTGTCTTGTCCTGATTAGTGAGACAATGCACTCTCTTGGTTTTTGTCCTGTCAGTATAGCTGCTCAATACATATATTGTAAATTTTGATATTGCCCCAGTACCTTCCCCTCAAGTACAAAGGAAGGCAACTGTGTAGCCCAGATGCTAGCTGCCCTCGCGACAAAAGCAGCCTTTGTTTTCACTTTACACCCATGTGAACATAGAACTCTTGCATCTCTTCACATTCTCTTCTTACACAAAAATCTTAGTAAGAAACACGGAATTCATGGAATATGAACAGGGATATTCTATCACACATGGTAGAGTAACAACCCCCAATTTATCAATGATGTTTTTCCCCAAAGTTCCTTCTCAGCTATGGCACTCCTAAGATTTTTTTTTTTTTTTTGTCTTTACCTTCCCCCTAATGTATACAGCCTTCCTAGAGTCTGTTACCCCCAAGTTCTTCACAGTCACCTGCTTTTTATACTGAGAAATTTGTCTCTGCTCCAGCTCCTGTTCATAAATGTACATACCCCAAAACATCAAAGGGCTCAATAAAACAAGAGGTCCTTCTGTTTATAGGTCCCATTATTAGATGATGTTTGGTGACCATCTTTTATAACTTGAACATGTCCTTTGGGGGTCTCACCTCTCATCCCAAGTAGTTTATTAAAATATTTCTTTAAAAATATTTTATTGTTGCTCTCATAGATGAATTACTGTGCCAGCTGCTAAGAGAGTAAAAGTTTCTTCATTTTGTTACACGTGTTTCATTCATATTGGCTTTCTTAAGTATTCCTTGTTCTCTTCTATTGTGTCTTTGCAAAAGCTGCCAAATTTGCCTGGGATACTTTACTACCATTTACCTAAAAAAAGTTGCTTGACTAATAAATATATCTAAAATTATGGGACTCTTATGGTTCCTTGCAAAAATTTGTCTCAAGCATAAGGAAAAATGGACTGGGTTTTATAAAATGGACCAGGGTTAGATGTAGTTCATGGGGCTTGACTTAGACAAAGAAATCCCTAATTATATTATGACTCATTTCAGCATTTTTAATCATCATGGCATAATAAAATTCACTGCATTGGTCTCTGAGGGATTAGGCAGAAAACTAATTTCAGTTTTTGAAAGTCATTTTAAAGACCTCCAAAGAAGGTTTATAAAGGACATGAAAGGGGCCTAAGAATAAACCAGTTCTTAGTTTGATTCTAAGTCCAAGAATTAGTACAATTAATCAAAACTGCAATCCACAATCCTTTGGAAAGCAATCATATGCGCCACACATGGCAATTGCGTATAGTCCAAGTAGTCATTAGTTTACAGGTTGGTCATAGTCAATTAACCTAATTTATTTGCTTAATAACATTGTTAAGTATATCTTCATTTTTACTAATGAAAACGATTAAAGATTTTAGGATGGAAGTAGATTAACTTTATGTTGTATTTGGAGAGTCAGACTACTTGCGTTGCTCAGTTGCCTTCCTTTGTACTTGAGCCCTTGAGCTTCTAAGCCTTTTTAAAAAGCAGTGTGGATTAACAGAAAGGATGCAGAGTTAGATTTCAGAAAGCCAGATTACTGTTCCAGCTCTGTTTTCTTAGGTCACTTGAAACTGCACTTTCTTATCTTTGAAACAACTTTTACACTCATATTTTAAAGGAGGCATCTTCCTTTGTTTCCTTTCTCACTTTGAAATGTGATATAAATTAATAGATGTATATATACTTTGAAAAAATAAAAATGCTATGCTACTGTAGGTGGGCCTGCCATCTCTCAGATCTGCAAAGAGCAACTATAAGGAGAATCATTGTACTAATCTATTCATCCTTCTTACTGTACATCCATCCATCTATCCATCTCTGCCTCTTTTCTTTCAACAAATATATATTAAGTGTTTAATAATGGCATAAAAATGTATGACTCCTGTCCTCAAGGAACTTAATATCATTGTGTAAATAGTCAATAAACAATAACTTAAATCTGGATTGATAAATTCTATGATTGAGGAATCAGGAGTTGTAGGATGGTTGGATTGGGTGGTAGAAGTTTGTGAAGGTTTTCCACAAAAAGTGACATCTAGGCTAAGGGCTGAGGGATCTGTGGGAAATAGCAAGGCAAAGGGAAGAGAAAGAATGCTCCAAGTAGAGAGAATATTGTATGCAAATTCCCTGAGGCAAGAGTAATCGTAACTCAACAAAAATTTCAAGGCAGCACTCTGCCAAGTGAGAAGCTCTCACTCAAATTATTTATGAACAATGTAGCACCCAGTTCCATAAAAATATTTGATGTGTGAAGGGTGTGAGGTATATCTATTTGCAGTTACTCTTTGGCCCCAAGTCTTAGCATTGAATTGTACCATCCCCGTCAGCAATCTTTGTCTTTTTAACAAGCAATCTTTGGGGGAAATAAATTAAGATTCCAAACCTTTTGTTTTTAAAGACATACTTTGAATTGAAACACCACAGTTATCAATATACCCGATTCCAATATCCCCAATCCTTCTCATTTTGAAGAAGTAGAAATGGGCACAGAGAGATTAGGTAAGTTTCTCTAGGTTACACAGCTGTTAAATAGGAGACCTGGGACTCCATCTAGGTATCCTAAACCCCAGTCTAGTGTTACTTTTAAATAATTACTTAAAATTATTTTTTAAAATTTAGTAATTTAATAAGAAAAAGAATTTTCATGATAATGGTTGAAAATATCTGCATTCCTCTAGTATATATTTGTTAAAAGCAATTGGGAATCATTTGTTAATTTGGGATATACTAAGATAATTAGATATAGTTAGCACAAATTAGGAAAAGATGGTTGCTGTCTGGACCAATTAGAAAAAAAGTGCCCCTTCTTCTGGGCAGGTACAGCCCTGGATTGAGTCTAATGGTTTGGTGAGTAGAGTCTAGGCTGGATTGAAGTCCCCACTCACCGCCACACAGAGTATACCCTAAATAGCTCATATGTGGACCTTCACTATATGAGTTTTGTAGTTCACTTTATAGGGAAATGTTCTGGAATATAAAGGGTCTATTTTTCGAAGAACTTTGTCTGAGTTGGAAAATTCTTAGATTCTGCCTCATCTCATGTCAGTCCATCTCCACCCCCCATTTTTTGTCCAATCTTTTAATAAAATACATGGTGTTGTGCAGATGCCATGGGGTATAGATTAGAGCAGGATCAGAATGACACTGTAATATATGAGACTAAGACTAGCCCTAGAGGCCAAATAATACTTAGAACAATGCAGGACAGTGAGGCAGATAAAACTGTGTCATTGAGGCAAACATATTTAGAGTCTGATGTGAATTCTAGCCTGCCAATATCACTTGCCATGACTCCTTCCTAACATTCTCTTAGAGTAGTATAGCTTTGAGTTTTGAAAGCGTGTGTGGGTTCCTAGAGTTCCCTTGAGGACAATACCAAGTTGAGCACGAAATATGTTCCTATACAATGATTAGGGAAAATAGGAACCTGGAACTCAGGGAGAAAAGGGCAACTGAAGTGGAGGTTTAGGAACACAAATATAAACTTTATCTACTTAGTGCTGACAGTTTATGATGGATTGCTAAGGAAATTGAGCAATTGAATATAATTAGAATGATTGCTAAATATCTCTAGCCTTGCCTAACAACTAATCACAGAGAATAACAATAAAAAGGAAAATATAATTCCTCTCCGGTCTGATTATTTCAATGCCTGGGTAAGTTAGATATGGCTAATAGAAGTAGTTGTGTCATATGTGAAGGCAGTAATGTGCTTCTAAGGTGTAAGGGACATATTCTAAGAAACATTCGTGATTCAAATCTCTTGATACCCACTTCTCTTAGTACATATACATCAGACAATGGCAAAACTTTTGTTGTAATTGTTTTCCTGCAGCAGGAAACTTTTCAGATGATGTCCTAACCCCTGTGTGAAATGAAAAGGTTCTAAAAGTGAACCTTCTCCTATCAGAATTTTTTCTACCACAAAACTTTCTCTGTCTATGAGGAATATTTTAGTTGCAAGTGACAGAATACCTGACTCAAACTGATGTAAGCGAAAATTCTTTTGATTCATGTATTTGAAAGAGCCAGAGGTAGAGCTTGTCATAGATGTAGTTTGATCTGGGAATCAAATGATGGGTTTCTCATCATCTCTCAACTTTCTTCCTTTGTGCGTTAGCTTTATCTTTGGGCTGGGTTCTCTAATGAGACAAGATGGCTGCAGCATTTCCAAGTCTTACATCTTTACCTTCAAAATCCAGTGGGAGAGTAAACGCTTCTCTTTCCCAGATTCAGTCCCATGGCAAGAAAGTTGGGGGTGAG
>PVKH010019693.1:0-14785 GCA_004027955.1 Chaetophractus vellerosus | reverse complement strand
GATAATGGCCTTTCATTTCTTAATCACACTTACATTAGGCCTGTCGCCTGGTTACTCAACCTAAAGCATCTCGTATAGACATTTCCTTTCTTATTGCCTTATTACACCTTCCCATCATTTATCACTACCTGATATTGTTGCCCATGTCTCTTGATAAAATATATCCTTCATGACAGCAAAACTAAAACCTTTTTATTCCTAATCCAAAATCTTTCTAGTCTTCTCTCCAGTGTCTAGAACTGCATGGAGTATGTTCTCAAAACATATTTGTTGAATGGGTGAATGAGTGAATGAATGCATAGGAAATGGTTTTTATATGCATTCAATTTTAAAAGACATTTTGTTATTTCTTAACAACTAAAATTTGCTCTATTTTCTAATGTGAGTTCATTGTTTCCAAAAATTACAGTATGCACAAGACTTATCTCTTATTTGGCTGTACTTCAAATAATTTTTGAATGAAAGACAATTAGAGAAGGTGGAAATCTCAATAAGTTCAATTAATTGTATAGTACTCTCCCTTAGGACATTCCAACATTGTTCCTAGGTTTTATTCATAAAAGAACTTCCCTAAGTGACTGTAATAGACAGCATTTGTTTGAAAACTATCACCTCTAGACCTGTGGATTAATTGATTTATTTTACTTTTGAGGCTTCAAAGTCAGAAAGAAAATGAACATCATGCGGAATGGTTGATTAATAAGGGGATTATTTTCTCAGAAGAATTCTGAAGAACTGTTGTTACTCCGAATGGGACAAAATTGGGTAGTAATTACTGTCCTGGCCTGAGCTAAGCACCAGGTTCTGTTATGTCTACAGTATTATTTAGGACAAGATCATGCTGTAATTACTGGGAATGAATTAAAAATAAAATGGGAGATAAGATGAGAAGCTATGTATTGAGGAGCTATTTCAAAGGATAGACGTTAGCATGAAAAAAATGAAACTTAATGGAAGGGGGAAAAGCAGGAGTTTGGATATTGAAAGTTAATAATACCTCAAAGAAATTGCATCCAGAAAGAAAATGTTCCTCTCAAATCCCTGAGTAAGTCATCATGAAATACAATGGAATAATCCCATGAGGAAAGTAAGTTAAATATCCAAGTTCAGAAATACTGTGGGACACCTGAATCCAGTTTTAATTTCTTCCATTTGTTTCCACCACACACTAATGCAAAATCGTTTTATGCCTAGCTCCAAGATTTCCTTCCCAAATGGTCAAAGCCAATTAAAGTTCCACACACATTTCAAAAAAACAGATTTCAAAAGAACTCAAAAGTGGTTTGTGATAAAACTAAACAAATATTATAAAAGTACATTCATAGTAATATTTTTAAAAACCAGAAAAATATATCTTCAAATAAGATTTGAAGATCAGTTTTACACTCTTACCTGCTTTGGGGAACAAAAGATTTTCTTATTATTGGTAAGAAATGCCTACAGTTCTTTTCAAGAAAAGACAGTGGAGGATCTGGAAAGACTTTTTTTTTCTTTCTTTTTTTTAACTGTCTACATTCTTGTTCAGTGGTTTAAAAATTTTTGGAAGAAAGGAGGTGGTAATATCTAAAGGCTCAGAAATAAAATGATCAGTAAGTCAATCAATTTTCATATTTACACTATGACGATGGAGATCATGGAAATTAGTTATGATCATGCTAAAGTTTTCAAGTGTTACAGAGATTATTTTTTCAAAATGTACAGTCCTGTTCATTTTCAGTTCCAGAATTACATTTTTTCAGATTATAAATGATCAAGTAGACACATGTGGGGAAAAAGAAGGAGGAAAATTTACAGTTGGGGGTATGGCTTTGGACCCTTGCTTTTATCCCTTGTTAGCCACATGACTCTGGACCAGTTGTTTCCTGTCTATGGGTCTTAGTTTCCTCATCTGTAAAAAGGAGGACCCAAGATAATGTCCTAATAGGATTACTGTAAGGTTCATACGTATATGATAAAGTCGTTCATTACATGTAAAGTACAAAATAAAAGGAAGAACATATGTTCTGTGATTCTTCTTATATGAAGCTCAAGGGAGGCAAAACTAGTCTAACGTCATAGAAATCCAAGCAATAATCATGGAGGTTGAGCTATTGATGGAAAGAGGCTAAAGGGAGCATTCTGGGGTGATCAAATGTTCTATATTTTCCTAGGGGGTGTTTATAAAGGTATATGTATATGTAAAAGTCACAGAGACGTGCATATCTTTTGTAAATCAAACCTCAATAAAATCAATGGAAGGAAGATATTATTACTGTGATATTCAGGCAAGCTCCTTAGCATGGCCTCAAGTGCAACCAAGCTCTGCTCATTATTTACTCTTCTGTTCTCAACTCTGGCCACTCCGATCTCCTCTTTCACTTAACTTTTGAACCAATTATCATTTCCTTTTTACCAATGCAAAGAAATTGTAAAAGGTCCACCTCTTTTCTTATTTATACCCTATTCCCAACTTGCCAAGGAAATACCAAGTCCTCTCTCAAAATGTCGCTCATATGCCACTTATTCCAAAAACCTTTCCATAGACACCCTGAACAGATAGAGATGATCAATTAGTCAGTCACTCCTTTGCAGGGCTAGCTTCATGGGTCTGTACCCTGTGCAGTTACCCACCAAAGGCTCATGCTTAGAAGGCCCTGGTCCATGTTGAAGTTTTTAACAAGATTTGAACAAGGAGCCCTGCATTTTCATTTGAACTGGAAATTATGTAGCCGGTCCTACCCGTCTGACCTTTTGCTGTACTTGCACCAGCATCGTTTTTGTTTGGATTTATCATTTGCTTGTCTTTTTGATTGATCAATAACCCCTCTAATCATGACTATGACTTTTCTGTTTCTATTTCCAGAACCTAGTATAATTTAATAGGCAGTGAATGAGTATTTGTTGACTGATAGATTAACTGACCCACTAAATGAATGAATTGATAACTGAGTGAATGAATTACTGTAATTGGGTAAGAGAGTGATATGGAAAGCTAAGAAATGATCATAGATTCGAGTAACAAGTTGTGAATAGCTGCAATCAGTTTATTAACCAGGCCTGCACATGTATTCAACAAACATTAAGAACCTACTGTGTGCCAGGACGACTTGATTGGCTGGCACTCACATCTACTCTTTACCTTCTTTTCCAGTCTGACCTGTCCGCTCTCCTTCCCATATGCCTGGGCCAAAGCAACAGGGACAGCTACCTCTGCAGCATATCTGTCTCTGAAAGCCATGGCTAAACTGAAGATAAAGCTGAAGCAGTGAGTTTCTAGGCATGCTGTCTTACATTTTTTCAGAACATTCTTTCTAATTTTTTAAAACTGTACCCATTTTATAACCTCATTTTACCCTCCTATCTCTGGTATTCCTTGTCAGTGGAAGCAAGATGCAGAGGACAGAAGAAAATGGTTAGGGAGGTGATACTGGATACATACAATTTCCATTTACTTTCAGAGGCAACCCCTCTACAAGACAATTGTTGGAGAAATCATGATTTTTACCAATACCCAAACTTCACCAGGTTTCTCATCCAGACCTTTTTGGTGGCTTATTGGTCTTTTTAATCAATGGGCAACATTGTTATCAATAGCTATATTATCACTCATTCCCGTAGCCATCCCCAAAATCCATTCCCATAGCCATCTGCAAAAGTATCTTACCATATTGCTATTTCCTCTCAGAATTTGTTTTCAATCTGGTCCTAACATACTGTTTCAAAATAATTTGTTTCCCTTCCCTTAAGAATTTTCTCATTGCTGAAAAAATTCACTCTTTGGCATCGTAACCTGCCCTACTCCAGCCAAGATTGCACCCGGCCACCTCAAGGATTACTCACAGTGCTGGGTAACAAGTTGTGTGCCCTACACAGACTTCTTGGGAGTTGAAACTCCACAGAGATGAGGTGTTACAGGATCCATAACATTTGCCCTCCTCTGTGGAACTAAATCCTTCCTTGGCATTTCTTGTGTTTTAATCCTTGTGAGTCTGGAGTTTATTTCTATCCTACTTTCACAGAAGATTACCATCCATTGAAAGTACTTTTCCAGTTTTCTTCCTTCCATATCTATCAGAAAAGGGCATCCAAACGAGATGTTCCCTTAACTAGAAATCTAGTGCCCTTCTCCTTGCAGAATCGCCATTTATTCTATCCCAAAGACTTTTTCTTAAACATTTGTGCTGAGATACAGAATGAAAGCTTAAGTTTAAGTAAACTTAAAGTAACTAGGGAAACTTCCATTGCACGCCGTTATGCTTTAAGGGTTATGAGTTGATCTACTTCATGTTCGAGTTGAGTATTTATAATGATGAGTTGTGGCAGTAATTACAATCAACCATTAAGTAGTTGTGTTTCTTTCTTAACATTTTAATTTTGAATGACTTTCAAACTGACAATTTAGTTAAAAAATAAACCAAACCCCATTCAAAGAACTCCAACATACTCCGGTCTCTCCAGATGCACAATTTTAACATTTTGCCAAATTTGTCTTTCCTTCCTTCCATCCTTTAATCTATCATCTATCTGTCTGTCTATCTATCTAATCTATCTATGATTTTCTGAATACTTGAATGTGGGTTGTATACATCATGCTCCTTGGACACTTAATACTGCCAAATACATTCCCTATGAACAAGGGTTCTCACCTATGTAACCACCTTATGTGCAGTTATAAGCTCAAGGAATTTAACACTGATGTAAACTTACAGTCTATGGTCCAGGTTTATCATATGTCCCAAAAATGTCCCTTTGAGTCTTTTCTCCTCCCTTGTGAGATCCTACCCAGGACTGTGTATTGCATTTAATTGTTACTGTCTTTTTAGTTGCTTTTTCTTTCTTTTTTTATTTTTAATTGTGGGGACATACATGCCACATAAACTTTCACATTTCAACTACTTCCAAGCATACTCCTGAAAGGGTTGATCACATTCCCAATATTTCAGTACCCTTCACCAGCTTATATTACTAAAACTCTTACTTCTCTGCAAAGAGAAATCCTACACCCATTTTGCATTAACTCCCCATTGCCCGTACTCCGTGCTGATAACCTGTACTCCAATTTCTATCTCCATGAGCTTGCCTATCCTCTGGTATTTTCTTTGTATTTACCATGGGGCTTAAAGTTAACACCCTAAATCTATAACAATCTTGTTTTCTTTGATGCCAACTTAACTTCAATAGTATATACAAACTATGTTCCTATATCCCTCTATCTCCCTACCTTTATATAATTCTTGTCACAAATGATATGTTTATATAAGTCCAAAAGATCATGTAAAGTAGTAAAAAGCGGACTTACAAACCAAAAATAAAAATAGTACTGACATTTATATTTATCCTTTTAATAACCTTCACTGGACAGCTTTATTTTTTCATGTGGCTTCAATCTATTTTCTATTATTCTTTCCTTTATTTATTATTCTTAGCATCTCTTGTAGGGCTAGTGATGACAAACTCCCTCAGCTTTTGCTTATCTGAGAGTGTCTTCATCTCTCCCTCATATTTGAATGACAGTTTTGCCAGATATAGAATACTTGGTTGGCAATTTTTTGCTTTCAGCACTTTAAATATGACATCCATCTGCCTTCTTGCTTCCATGGTCTCCAGTGGGAAACTGGCACTTAATCTTATTGAGGCTCCCTTGTATGTAACATGTTGCTTTTTTATTGAAGCTTTCAGATTTTTCTCATTATCGTTGGCATTTGGTAGTTTGATTATAATACGCTGCAGCATTGCTCTATTTGGGTTTATCCTGTCTGGAATTCATTGAGCATCTTGGATGTACATATTCCTGTCTTTCATTAAATTGGGGAAGTTTTCAGCCATTAATTCTTTGAATATTCCATCTCTTTCTCTCTCTTTTCTCCTTCTGGGACTCCCACCAGGCATATATCAGCACACATGATGGGGTGGATCCCACAGCTTCCTCAGGCTCTGTTCACTTTTCTTCGTTCGTTCTTCTTTCTGTTCCTCAGACTGGATGATTTCAATTGTCTTATCTTCATGTTCTCTGATTCTTTCCTCTACACCTCCAATCTTCTGTTGAACCTCTCTAGGGAATTTCTAATTTCTGTTATTGTGCTCTTCAGCTCTCTTTGTTGTGATTTTTTTTAAAAAAAAATTCCATCTCTCTATTGATATTACCTTTGTGATCATCTATAATTTCCATGGTTCCTTTAGTTTTTTTTACCGTGTTTTCCTTTAGCTATTTGATCATATTTAGGGCCATTTTTTATATGTCTTTGTCTGGTAGGTCCCAGGTCTGGTACTCCTCATTGATGTTTTCTAATGCTTTAATCTTACCCTTTTCCTGGGCCATCACTCCCTGTTTCTTTGTATGTTTTGCAATCTTTTGTCGAAACCTGGACATTTTGATATTTTAATGTGTTATAGTTGGAATGAAGACTCTGAGGCATCTGTTCTTTAAGGATGCATCAACCTAATGTTATAACAGAGCTTTCCTTGAATGCCAGGAGGTAACACAGAAAAGGAAAAAGTAAACACCTATCTCAGTCTTTGCAGATTGACCTGTGCAATCATTTTCCTTCAGGGCTTATCCATTCAATGAGTTTAGAATATAGCTCCAGGCCAAAGCATAGGGACCTCCCTGATCCTTTCTGCACATGTGTCACATCTTGGGTACACACTGTAGCCCTAGGACTTTCTCCTTTACATGGTTCCAGTGTCCCCTTCTCTTCAGGAAGTGGTTTTCTCATGGTCCTAGGCACTGCATAGTATGTCATCCACTTGATGACCATCCAACAGAGTTCTGTAGCAGAGCTCGGTAAACTGCCTTCTACACGATGGACAAGTTCTGGGACTGCGAGTCCCTCATGCTACTGCCAAACAGAATGGGCCAAACATAGACAACCCCAGCATATGTGCACAAGGGTTACTCTCCTTACTGAGCCGGTGAGGGGTGAGAATGGGGCCAGTGAGGATGCCATGACATCCTACCACTTTTAAGTAGACTTTTCTTAATTCGGCATTTGCCATTCTACTGCAGTCCTTTAACTGTTTTCTTAAGCTTCAAGAAAAATGTTTCTGAAAGTTCCTCCTGGTTGTTTAAAACTTCTCTAGGGGCAAAGGTGGGAGTGGAGCCCTGAAGCATCTCACTTCACCATCTTGCTCAGAGAAGGGCTTTATTGAAGGTTTTTAGGGTAGGTAGCTAATAAATAATACCACCAAAAAATAGACCTGGATGAAATCATTATCTATCTATCTATCTATCTATCTATCTATCTATCTATCTACCTACTTACCTACCTACCTATCTACATATCTATCTCTTGTTCACACACACATACAGAGTATATATAATATGTGAGTACACTATATGTGTGTGTGTGTGTGTATATATATATATATATATATGTTTATGTATATTGTGTGTGTGTGTGTGTGTGTAACCTGGTCGAAGACTCCTGCCAGTTGAGGCATAAAGTGGAAAAGTATAAGTTATATTAGGCTCAATGCTCATTATCTGAGAGGAAAAAAATTTTGTTGCTCTAAGCTCTGAGAAAAATTATTCACATGATGTATTTTATAGCACTGGGTGACACCAATTCTCCTAGTTTTAATCCTCATTCACTGGCCATTTCTTCATAGACACCTTTACTCGATCTTTCTCAGCAGCTGAAGTTTAGGTATTGGAATGTCCAGGATTATATCCATGGACTTCTCTACTTCTCTGCATACATTTACTCCCTGTGATCTAATCTGTCCCCTGGCTTTATAAGTAACATTCCTAAATTTTTATTTTCTTTCTGGAACTCTTCCCTGAATTTCACTCTCAATTTCCTACAGGGCATCTATTTGAATTTCAATAAACATTGCAGTATTAACATGTACAATGTGAAACTCCTAATATTCCTTCAAAACTTGCTCTTACTGCAGCCTTTCTCATTCTTCTATCTGTTAAGGCCCCAAGTCTTATTTTTTTCTGGTTTCTTTCTTTCTTACATACCCCTTGTATCATCCATCAGGAATTTTTTTGGCCCCACATTCAGAGTAAATTTAGAATCTGACCACATTTCACATTTCCACCATTGCCTCCCACTATTCCACCCCAAGTCACCATTATCATTTGCCTGGATTATTGCACTAAATTCCTAACTAGTAGGCCAGTTCCTGCCATTTAGTCTATACCTAAGAGAAGAATAATGAAGAACAACCAGAGCATAGGTATTCAATAAACAGCAAGTGAACAAATCCAAGGCAATGTCCTTAAAATATGATTTCAGATAAACTGAAAAATTGAATGCAAGTAAGCATTTCATAAATCTTAGGAGAAAATTCAGAGACATAAAATCAAAATAAAACTCAAGGGATGCAAGGAAAGAGGGGCATGGGCAGCCCATGAAGGAGGCCTTACCAGGAATCAGGGAAGTGGTGAGGGTGACTCATGAGGGAGGCATTGCCAGGTGCAGTGGAAGTGGTGGCTCATGAGGGAGGCCTTGTGACACAGCAGGAGGTGGCACAGGTGGCTTGTGAAGAGTCCTCATTGGGCATAGTTGGAAACAGGTGGTTGCAGGGAGAATCCAGAAGGTGGTGCTTGGGCTCCAGAGGCCAGGGGATCATAGTACAACATTCAGGAAGGAGCAGAATGGGAAGACTGAGAGAGGCCACTGCGGCAGAACTTTGGAACTGGTCTGTACTCCCTTCATGTATCTCTGGCCCAGTTGTGATCAGTTAAACACAGGAAACTCTAAATATTTAGAATAAACTGAAACAAGTGTCAAAGAAGAGCCTTAAAACAAAGCCAAACAACAATAATCCCCTAAGCAAGAGGGAAAAACTGACCATAAGAGTAAACTCATTAAGATAATCAGAAGCTTAGGCATCAGCAAAAAAACTAAGCCATACTAAGAAACATGAAGATATGGCCCAGTCAAAGGAACACATTTAAAAGTCAGGGCAGATGCAGAAATCAGAATAACTTATCAAAGCTGTCCAAACAAATCTCCTAAATCAATTCAAGGAGATGAAGTAAGAGAAAAAGGATATTAAGAAGATACTAGATGTGCATGCAGAAGAAATTGAAAACATGTTGAAAAATAACAGAATTTATGGTAATTAAAGACACACTAGAGATTAAATATACACTAGAATCACACAACATATACAAACAGGCAGAGGAAAGAATTAACGGATACTAGAAGTCTAGAAGATGAGACATCTGAAATTGCACAGATAGAATAGAGAGAAAAAAAAAATGGGAAACATTGAGCAGTATCTCAGGGAATTAAATGACAGCACAAAGTGCAGAAGCATATGCATTGTGAGTAACCCAGAGGGATAAGAGAAGGGAAAAGAGGCAGAAGGACTATTTGAGGCAATAATGGCTGAAAATTTTCCTACTCTTATGAGGGACATGGATGTACAAGTCCAGAGAGAGCAGCATATGCCAAACAGAATAAATACCAACAGAACTACACTAAGACACATACTAATCAGATTGTCAAATATGAAAGATAAAGAGAGAATCCTGAAAGCAACAAGAGAAAAATGATCCATCACATACAAGGGATGATTGATAAGATTAAGTGCTGATTTCTCACCAGAAACCATGGAGGGCGAGAAGGCAGTGGTATGATATATTTAAGGTACTGAAAGAGAAAAACTGCCAGCCAAGAATTCTGTATCCAGCAAGACTGCCTTTCAAAAATGATGGAGAGATTAAAACATTCACAGATAAACAGAAACTGAGAGAATTAGTCAACAAGAGTCCTGCCCTACAAGAAATACTAAAGGGAGTTCTGCAGGCTGAAAGGAAAAGACAGTAGAGAGAGGTTTGGAGTAGAATGTAGAAATGAATATTATTAGAGGGTAATTAAATGGATAAAAAGAGAGACAAAAATAAGTTATGCCATATAAAAGCCTAAGGATAGAGTGGTTGAACTAAGTACTGCCTTTAAAGGGACACCAATATAGGTTAGTGGATTCATAGTGGCATTATTCACAATTGCCAAAGATGAAAGCAACCCAATAGTGCATCAACAGATGAATGGATAATCAAAACGTGGTATATACATACAATGGAATATCATTAAGCTGTAAAAGGAATGAAACACTGACGCATGCATGAACCTTGGGGACCTTAAGTTGAGTGAAATAAGCCAGACACGAAAGATCAAATATTGTATTATCTCACTAATATTAACTAATTATAATAAGGAAACTCATTGTAATGGTTTGAGTTTGATTTAATTATGAATTCCAAAAATATAGATTAGATTATGTTTGTAAACTAATCTGTTCATCTGGGCATGATTAAGTTATGAGTAGGGCGTTAATTGCCACGTCAGTGAGATGTTGAGCCCCACCCCTCGGTGGGCGTGGTCTCAAGTATAAAAGGCTAGACAAGAGGCAGCAGAGAAAGCAGATTGAGAAAAGCAGATTGAGAGAAGAGAATTGGAGAAGTAGATTTGAGAAGCAGTTCTGATGTTGGAGTGAGCCGTTCGCCCGATAGTCTACAGCTGCCTTGTGGTGAGATGCAACGCATAGAAAGCCTCATGGTCTACAGCTGAACTCATGAAGGAAACAGAAGCTAAGCCCGGAGAGAAACGCAGCCCCGGGAACAAAGGAATCCAGAAGCCTGAACCCTGGAGACGTCGGCAGCCATCTTGCTCCAAGACATGGACTTTGGTGAGGGAAGAAATGTATGCTTTGTGGCCTGGTAACTGTAAGCTTCTACCCCAAATAAATACCCTTTATAAAGACTGACCAATCTTTGGTATATTTCAAAAGGCACGCCTGTGGCTGACCAAAACACTCATAGAGGTAGAATCTAGAAGAAAAGTTACCAGGAGATAGAATGGGGGTAGAAAATGGGAAGCGATGCTTGTATTAGTCAGCCAAAGGGGTGCTGATGCACAATACCAGAAATCTGTTGGCTGTTATAAAGGGTAATTATTTGGGGTAGAAGCTTACAATTACCAGGCCATAAAGTGTAAGTTACTTCCCTCACCAAAGTCTGTTGCCACGTGTTGGAGCAAGATGGCTGCTGACACCTGAAAGGGTTCAGGCTTCATTTTCCTCTCTTGGGTCCATGGTCCTAGCTTCTTCCAATATCAGCTGTAGGATGGGATAAGTCTCATCTCTCTCCTGGGGCGGCTCATTCCTCTCTGGGCTCAGCTACTCTGTTCTCTCCACAAGGTCAGCTGTAGACTCTCAGGTGAATGGCTCGTCTCTCTTCCTGAGGCCTCTGCCGCGTCTAATGGAGCCTTCTCTCTTTCCTCACATATCTGCTTTTCTGTGTATTTACTTCCCAGAGCTCCATCATTAAAACTCCAGCATCAAGACTCCTCTGCGCTCTTTTCCTGTGTGTTTTCTCTGTGAGTCCCCACCCACAAAGAAGACAGGGACTCAATGTCCTACTGACAGGGCCCAAAGTGTTAATCATTAAACAATACCAAATGGCTACAATGCTTAATCTGAACAGCATTTATAAGTAAGTTGATTGTAATGGTTTGGAAAAGGACAGAGGTGATGGTGGCACTATATTGTGAGTGTAATTAATAGCACTGAAGTATGTACATGAACATGGTTGAAAGGGTATGTTTTGGATCGTATACGTTACTAGAAAGAAAGCTAGAGGATAAAACATGGGATTACATAACACAGTGAACTCTTGGTGGATGTGGATTTGGTTAACAATACAAATATAAGAATGTTCTTTCAGGATTTATAACAAAAGTACATCACTAGTACAAGGTATAAATAATAAGGGAAAATAATAATATGGGAAAATGCACCTAAAGCAAAATATGGACTATAGTTAGCAGTAATATTTTAACATTCTTGCATCAATTACAACAAAGGTACAACATCAATGTTAAGTGTCAACATTAGGAAATTATGGAAATGATGCTTTTTAAAACTTAAATGTCACAGAAACAATGAAATTTCATTGTCAATTATATTCTGAGGCTTCTCTGAAAATACTTGCAGCCAGTTATAGGTCAAATCTTAATCTTCAGGAAAAAAAGTAGAAAAAGAACTTTACATGAGAAGCAAGACAAGTGTATAAATTATGTTCTGTCAATTAACAGAACCCTGCTAAGAAGGTAAAAGCGGGACATGGTTAGGTGTCTCGACAGACAGGACCTTTTGAACATCTTGAACATTACACAGCTACATACATAAATATGTCCTTTTGCCACAGGTATGTTTTCTGGACAGATAGAGATCCTCACAATAGCTAACAAATAAAAGTAGCGGGGGAGCAGTGGAGATACACTCTGACCTCTGTTTCCTCCTGCCTTCAAATCTCCTGCCCATTTGGCTGAACCCCATGGAAAGCAGAGGTCAAGGAAGCCCAGAGATTCAGGCCAGGGGTCAGCCTCTTGGAGCCCAGAGGTAGGCAGAGAAGGGTAAGGGAATGGATCTGAAGGACAATTGGAGAAAAACCAGCACATAGAATTTTAATAAATATTCATGGAACAAATACAAAGCAAAATAGTTAAAATATGGTTTCAAAGATAATTAGAAATAGAATCCAAATGACTATCCCAGAGACCTTAAAAAGAGTCCTAAGCATCAAATCAACGTAAAACTCAGAAGAGGCAATTCTCAGAGGGTTTAGGGGAGGCAGGTAGATGTCAAGAGTCCTAAAATGAGCCACCAAGGAAAGGTCCTATGCAGAAGGAACTCTGGTCAGATTCAAACGTTCACATGGCCGGATGGAAATGCCCGACCTAAAATTTCACAGATATGCATAAATTCTACCTGTAAGTCCTCCATTTAACTAGGTGGGATTTCCGGACTGCGCATTAATTCAACATTCTACTCTGGTGCAGTTCTCTGCTGCTCACCCAGCACGCAGGTTTGGTATAAAGGCTTCACAAGGGAAATGACCACCGATCAGAAAACAGGGTCATCTGTAAATGGTATGTGGTTTCTGTTTTGCTTGATTGTAGCCCCCTTGTAGCCCCCTTTCCGCTGAGCTTGGCTTCATGTCAACAGATATAGGTACTGATCCGATGCCACTATGCCAGAGTAGAAGACATCACAGCTATCGTCCCCTTTACACAGAACAGGGGGAGAAAGGGTAAAAATCAGCTTTCATATCTGAGATTTGAAAGAGTTTTTTTTTTTTTTTTAAGTAGCAATGACATGCCATCTGGAAATAGAATTTTCCATTTGTGTAAATCATAAGAAAACACAGGTAAGAGATGAAAACTGAAAAGCAGCCACTGAGCCTTTCTGCTCCAAGGGACCCCAGAAGCTCAAAGAACTGCCCTCAGCAAAACTGTGCTTTATGCTCTCTGCAGATTCAGTTCAGCTTCAGGAAGAAAGCTTGGAGCAAAAACCAGCCTGTACAGAGTCCAGAAGTTGGAGAGTCTAGGGTTATGGATATGTGGATTTAGCTTTCCTCTTAAGTAGTTGGGTTTGGAAGGAAAGAAATAGAAAAAGACAGAAACAGTAAAGGGAGAGCCATAGTTGCCCTGCTTTTATGGTCATGGAGATGAAAGGAACATTCTGCTTTCCCTCCCTTTGTTCTCTCCAGAGGTCCACTGAATAGAGCATTCAGGAAAAAAGACAAAACAGCGTGCCTCTCACCACCTCAAGGTGCAGGCCCATCAATTCAGTGGCCTGCAGAGCTCTCCTCCCAGTCAAGAGCCTGCCGCCGAAACAACAATTATCACGGCACTTTTTCCGTGTAGCTGGGAGGTGTTGACCTCACTGCTGGAACTGGAAGATAAGAAAAATGTTTTAATCCATATGTTAATTATTGAAATTAGAACTGCAAACAAATATTTCGGGAAAGTTCAAGTTGCTTCCTAACATGGCAGTTTCCATTTTAAGCCCAAAGTGTAATTGTGTATGCAAAGGCTCAGATCTTCCCGAAGATTCATGCATAATGTATGCCTTACTTCACTGGGACACGGAGGATGTCACGCTCTGCATCCTGCTGAAATGGGGAAATAATTTCAGACAGAGTTTGACTCGAAAAAGTATCAAAACTTGAAGAAAGAAAAAAAGAGAAAAAAACTTGGAGCACAATTTTGGGGACTCGGAACTTTTCATTAATACAGAGGCTCTCGTTTGGGCAAAAATAAATTAGGAAATAAAGATAAATGGTGATATAGCACATTAATACCTACAGAAGTACACTCCTTTATGCCCCCCCCAAAAAGGTATCTGAAATTAAGGGAGGGTTGGTACCCTTTTTCTGTAAAGGGCCAGATCCTAAATATTTTAGGCTTTGTGGATCCCATCGTCTCTGCTGCAACTACTCAGGTTTGTTTTTGTAATGCAAAAACAGCTAAAGACAATGTGTAAAAGCAGATGGATATGGCTGTGTTCCAACGAAACTTTATTTCCTAAAACATGTGGTCAAGCGCATTTGGCCTGCAGGCTGTACTTTGACAACCCGGATATAAATCATACTTTTGCAGGTTTATTAATATTTTTTACCAGGTAAGTTAACACTTAAAAGCATTCAATATTGCCCACTTTTATAAGACGATTACTCCTCTCAGAAACTCATGACCTCGTTCCTCAGTTGGACTAGTACAGATTTCCCCCACGTCAACACAAATTAAAATGGGAGACATCTACACTGCCTACCTGGCCACCTTCCTGGGAACACATCAAGAATCCTGATTGGATTAGGTTTAATTTACCATGGTCAGGTTTAATATAATCTTATTAGCAGTTTTCAAAGCAAGGCCCACAAACATTTTCTCTAAATTCTTACTCAATTTCACATGTTAATTTCAGCCACTGGTACCCAAGGCAATACCATCACAACAGGTTTCTGCTTCTGTGGGGAAGGCTGGGCTAAGGGAATTTGAACATC
>PVKH010019692.1:0-14782 GCA_004027955.1 Chaetophractus vellerosus | reverse complement strand
CTTGGGGACTACAGAAAAATCCCCATGTTAGCAGATGATGACCATAAGGAATTATAAGAGCATCAAAGGGGGTAATGATAAAGGAAGTGCTGGGGCTCTAACCCTACCTCAGCAAAAACCCACAGCTTTAGGAAAATAAGCTCCCCTGGTCCCTTTCTCCCTTCCTCCCTTTTCTCCCTGGAACCCACATTGTTAGGAAGATATGTACTAGCCTGCCCCTTTCAACTGGAATTTACAACTCTAAACAGATAATGACTCTTTTCCTCCCTAATAGCCCTCTTCTTTAGGAAGATAAGGTAACCTGGCTCCTTTTGCCTTTGTAACCCCTGCTTAGGAATTTGTCTGCTTAGAGTTCCTATATAAACTTAGGAAAACCAAGACAAGGTGCTCAGATTTTTTGGACACTTGACTTTCCTCTGAGCCTGCACATAATAAAACTTTGTTCACCCGCCCCTCAGAGTGCCACTTGGGTTTTCATTCTGTCTGCTGTAACATGAGGAGAGAAAGCACTTTATTATTTTCAGTAAATGGATATATTTTAGGTGTACACTGGAAGCTGCATACCAGGAGCTATAGAAATACTATTCATAATAACTTAAATTCAGAGTTTTCAATATATACAGACAGAAGAAATAAGAATTCTCTGTAATTAAAACAAAAGTCTTGAGTCTAATCTTTTTAACTATAAATTCATTTTTAACAAAAATGTATACATTTATAGCAATTGCTATAGTCTCATTTAATCTTAATAATATAATCTTCATAATAGAAATATATACTTGGTTAATCTTCCTAACAACCCAATGAAGAAAGAACTATTATAATAATCCTAATTTCTCAGAGAAGTAAAGTAACCTGCCCTAAGTCACAAAAATATATGACAGAGCAGGGAATCAGAGCAACCTATTCCAGAGTCTATGCTTTTAATTACTGTCAATATATACAGAATCAGGCATTTACTTTCAAGTGAAATACTTCAGTGGAGACTATTGGATTCACTCAATATTTACCTTTATGATTACTGATTCAGTTACTACTTTATTCATTATTGGTTCATTAATTTAGCAGATATTTATTGAGCACTTATTATGTGCCAATTTTTTGAGATGTATATCATGGAGAATCCCTGTTGTCATGAGGTAGTTGAGGAGACAAATGTGCATAAAATAATCAGGGAAACACAGTGGTTTAAGTTCTGTGGTAAATTTCTAAGTAGGGTATATTGGGGAAAAAAGGAGGTCCTAATTCTACATGGAGGAGGGAAATCTTAATTTGAATCTAAAAAGAACAGGTGCTTGCCACTGGGTAAAGAAGAGATAGACATTCCAGGCAGAAGGCATTACTCTGATGAGTGCGGTGCTAATAATAAGGAGGCAATTAGCAAACAGGGTCCTAAAGGAGAGGCCACTGTTAGATCAATGGGGGCCTTGAGTACTCTGGAAAAGAACCTAGACTCTTTCCATCAAGCTGTGGGGAATCTTGAAGATTTTCTTTAAAAGGGGTTTAATTCTATCTGTGTAGCATGTTGCAAAGATCAGTCCTACAGCAGTGGGTAGAATGACCTTGGTGCTAGCAAAAATGGAGGCAGAGGTATCAGTTAAGTGATTCTTTATTATTCAGGAAAGAAATGATGAAGGCTTAACCAAGGTAGTAATAGAGATAAAAAGAAGGGGATAGAAAAGAGAGTGAAGAAGGTAGAAGTAAGAAGGCTTGGTTCTTGGTGAGAGGTGAACAGTAAGGGAAAGGGCAGGTCTATCACAGCACCTTGGTATATGATGGGGGAGAAGCAAAATTTGGGGAAAGACTGTGACTTCTGCTTTGGCTATACTTGGTTTGAGCTGGGCATTTGATATCTAATTGGAGATGTACAATCTGCCTTTATGTGTGTGGGAACTCAGGAAAGAGATGTCGTGAGTATGGATTTGTTAATGCATGAATGGTAATTGATGCTGACAGTTAAAAGAGAAGGAGGTCGAAGGCACAGCACTGAATGGCGGAGGGAGAGTTCACATGATGAGACAGAACATACTAGTCAGAGGAATAGGAAGAGAGCTGGGATAGAAGAGTATCATGGAAGACAAGAGGGGCTTTCTAGAAGGGAATAGGAAAAAGTGGCAAATGCTATAAAGAGATAAAATGGATTACCAAAATATCCAATGGTTGTTCAATATTGGTTTTTCAAAATATCAATAGTCTTAAAATGCACAAATAGTACCATATTTTAGTATTATTAAGATAGAATACTTTCAAATTTAACTAGCCTTGATTGACTTCAATGTGTCAGACACTGTGCTAGGCACTTCTTAATATGTTATGTTAAATCTTCACAGCACTCTGTAAGAAGGTATTATTAGCTCCGTTTTACAAACTACATTGATGAATTTCTTCTGTTATATTCTGTGTGAATGATGTCCTCTGAAGCTGTGCAATAGGGCAGCCCTGGATTTGTTTTTGGCACATGAGTTACCAAGCTATTTTTGTTTTACCTCATTAAGTCATTCACAGGATTGCAAAGATGGATGCATTTTTCAAACTATTTACAAGTGAAGAAAGTTGACTCAGAGAGGTTTGGCAACTTACTCAAGGGCATAAAGTTAGCTCTTCATGACTATATTACTAATGCTCTTTCTGATACTGCAATGTTAGGTTTGCCAGATATGATGTCATTTTAAGATTAAAAAGGAACCCAATTGTATATAGAGGATATCTCCTGATTTTGCTTGTCTGCCATCCATTCTCCTTTGTTCTCAGACCAGCACAATGATTTCTCTCAAAAGTCACACCTTCCTGCCCTCAGTTCATGTGGTGGTTTTATTTGGGAGCGGTAGTGGGGTTTCAATCTACTTCTCCATGCCTGTTCAGCTTCATAGGTGGGCATATGGCATGCCAGGCCAATAAAGCTCAAAAGTGCAGGACTTGTGTTACAGCTATTAGGGTAGAAAGGCTATTATTCACTGGAATTGGAGCAGGTAGGGGATTAGACTGGAGATAGATACAGCGTACTGCCTATAGCAACAATTTATCTGAGATTAAATCCATTACAGAAGAAAACAGATCTGAGACTGAAAGTATCCAAGTCATGATTTTTTTTCTTTTCAGCCTAAATAATATGATATTTTATATCAATATCTAGTTCATTCAAGATACATTCTGACATTTTTAAGTTACCATCAGTGTTTATTAAGACTTCTCAAAGTTTGAATTATTTAGAATAAGCATTTAAAAACTTCTCTTTAGGATGTATAAATCACACGCATAGTTATTTCACTACCAATTCCTCTCTTCAAAAATTGTAATCAGATTATAATTATCATTTTTAATAATAGAGCTGTTGATATCACTACAAATGCACAACAACACACTTTTTTTTCTTCAGGCTAATTTTCCTTGAATATTTATAGCCATGCGCTTTATAAACAATGACATCTGGTTAATGTAGGAGGCTTCAAGGAGATAGTCTTGACTGTTCAGATTCCTTTTGATGTTTTTTCAATTGATTTCTTTATGTGCTAGTGAAGCTAAGTTGTCTTATTTTTCATGAACTTTTGGCACAAGGCTCTCTTCTAGTCTTTACTACATCTCTGTATACTACTTTTCCCATGGTAAATGGATTATATATTATAGATATCATCTCCATGCTGATGGGAGTCACCTCTAGCCTTCATTTTCTAGTCTATTTTCTGACATTGGAGATGGTACTTTTTGCTGCCTCCAAAGTGTTGTCTATGCCAGACATTTACTTGGAACATGACTAAAACTTCATTTTCTTATTGACCTCTAATTATGCAGCAATTGCTCTTAAAGGGTAGAATAGCTGCTGACAACTTTTTCAGATTTAACCTTAGCTTCAGAAATCTCTATGGGTTTAATAATAAATCTCTATGTTGATTAAATCCAACAAAATATTATTATTATCTTGTTCTTTTCCTTTTTGTCCAGTACCTAATTCATTATGTTTGGACTGTTTAATTTATGGGAAAATAATGGCAATTTTTTTCATAACCTGTGTATCACGGTTTTTAATGTGCAATTACTGTGACTTGTAATTTTTTGTCTATTTGTTGTTTCTTTAAAAGTTGTCCTTTCACTCAATCAGCATATAAAATGTGTAATTTTGTACATCAATTTAAATTTTATTGTAACAAAAATGAAAACAAGTACAATGCTTTATAATAAAATATCAAGAATATAACATAATATTTCATATTTGCAAGTCTTATATAATAGAATATCATCATTATTAGAAGAGCATGGTAAGCACATGGCTAAAACTCAAATGCTTTAGAATGGCATTAAATGGGAAAAAAAATTCAGCCTATGTAATCTTCCTGCTCCTCAGAAGTAACCATTTTTTAAAATACATTTCTGATTTGTTCTTCTAGGGATTATAATAATTAAAGGTTATAATATCTTTCTACTGATAATTCTTGATTAATATGATTTAGACAGTATCAATTGACTCTTCCCTATGATATTGACTTCTTCAGTTTTGTTTTCAGTTTTTTTCCTGTTAAATCAGTGCATTTAAATAATATGTTCAAACTTCTATTAATTATTCTATCAACATTTCACTATGTGGAATAAAAAAATTTATATCCCTACACTAGCCTCTACCTTCTGAGGTATCATTATAATTCCTTTAAAATTTTTATAATCTCATATTTATATAATTATTAATGTGACTGTTTTCATTTTGCTTTAAAATAATTTTAAACATTTGAAGTAATAGACAGCATTTAAAATATTTTACTTATAAAAATTAGTTTCTGCAAAATCCACTACTGCAATTAGATCCATAGAGAAGAAAGTACAATTCTATCACTAAACCTATACAGTGAATGGGAATGTTACAAACATCAAGGTCAAATGAATGCTTAATTCTTATGCTCCATCTTGGATAGATCATTCCACACTTTAGTTTGCTCCATATTTGGCCCAGAACTTACTGGTAAATATATTTATTTTTCTGAAGTTTTACATAAATTTTGCTTCTACTCTTATACACCTACAATTAACTTGCTCACCAAAACAGCTAGAGAGTTGATTTTATAATGCAAATTTGATCATGCCACACCTCTGCTCAAAAATTTCTCATTACTCCTCGAATAAAATTTGCACTCTGACTCTGGCCTGTAAATTCCTGTATGACCTACTACCATATACTTCTCTGACCTTATTTCCTGCCACCCTCTCTCCTTGTTTGCTCTGTTTCAACCACAATAGCCTTCTTGCTCTTCTGTAAACATTCAAAGTTTTTCACCCCAGGGTCTTTTCATTTGTTTTTTTCTTTGCATGGAACATGCTTCCCACAGATTTCACATTTCTTTTTCACATCCTCACTACTTCAAATAGTCTCCTGCCCTTGCTAACCTCCATCCCTTTACACTGCTTTATTTTTCTATTTAGGACCTATCAACCCCTGACAGTATATTGTACATTATTTGTTGTCTATCTGTCCATTAGAATATAAGCACTTGCTGTCTTGTTATGGAAATTGTATTCTTACTCTGTACTTCTCTAGATGTCCTGCAAAAAGTATGCATACTTAATTGATACATGTTGAAAGAATAAATGAAAGAAACAAGCTCTTATTTACCATATCACTTAGATGGACACTAATATAACTTTTGGCAATGATGGAAATGTTTTATATCAGCACTGTCCAATATAATAGCCACATGCTAGCTACATGTGGGTATTAAGAACTTGAAATGTGCTAAGTATGAGAAGGAAACAAATTTAAAGTTTATTTAATTTTAATTTAAATGTAAATAGGCACATGTTACTACAAGCTACCTTTAGATTTTCTAGCTTTGCAGTTACACTATCAGCTAGACACAACCCATTTTTATTTAAAGACATTCTTTTTGGAGCCCTAGAACTACTCTTCTGAGTTAGATCAATTGTTTTAAAGGTCTTTTGTATAGCTATCCTCCTGACATTTTCTTTCTTTTCACTCATGGATTAGTACCACTTTTTTTTGTAAATCCAAATCTCCGTATTTCATGGATTCTCTTTTGCATTTCAATAATGATTTTAGAAAGGGGGAGTTTCTTATTCTTTGAATGTCTTTCTTTGTTTTTGACACTCATTCTAGAGAGATACATTGACTTTTTTTAATGGTAGCTTGTTTTTATTTTATGAATGCAATATTTTTCCTACTCTACCTGAGAATACCATACAGAATTTTTAAGAAGGGTTTTCCATTTCCTGAATAATGTTGTCTTATCTCTTTCTGCGTCTTTTTTTTTGTTGTTGTTACATATCCCTCCCCTTTCTGCTTGCTCTTGCTGTGTTTTCATTTTTTTGTGTGTTCTTCTATGTCTGCTTTGTTTCCCCCCGCTGCGGCAACCCGCCGAGGCAGCTCACTGTGCAGGCGGCTTGCCCCGCTTGTGGGCGGCTCTGCTTCCATTCCCGGGCGGCTTTTTGCTCCGTTTGCAGGCGGCTCGCCCTGCCCGTGGCGGCTTTGCCCTGCCCGTGGCGGCTTTTTGCCCTGCCCACGGCGGCTCTGCCCCGCCCATGGCGGCTTTGCCTTCTCAGGCCGTCTGCCCGCTCGGAGAGGTCCCCGGGAACCGAACCCGGGGCCTCCCATGTGGTGTACCGGCATCCTATCCACTGGGCTACAGCTGGCCCCTCTTTCTGTTTCTTTTTTGTGCCCTCAGTTTTCCTCAAAATCTGGTAAACCTGGTTGTCCATTCAGAGGGACATGTTTCTCTTTTCCATTTTGAGAAATTTCCCCAAAGACTGACTTGACTAAGAGCTGTTGACTGGCAGGTTTAACTTTAGGATGTGCTATTAGACAATGAGCAGAAAAGCCTGCCCATACCTGGTCCTGTGCAAAAAATAAGGGAGTTTTACTCTGTGGTGGCAGCACCCACACTAAGACTTCTATTGCTCTTCGTGGGCATCTTGCTCTACATCTTCAGAAAGCCCTACTTCCTTCCCCTTTTAGTCTGGGGGTATTTGCCACCAGTTCCAGGGGCTCTGAATACATAAGAAATGGGGGATGTGAGTGAGTGGTGGGGAGGCAAAAGCAGTTTGGCAGAAACTTCTGCAGTCACCCTGATTTCTGGATGGCTTCTCACACCACTCCATCTGCTGACTGTGAATTCCTTTGTTCCTAGAATAGCTGCCAACCATTTTTCTTGTGGAGTTTTTGAGCTGTATGCCTTGCCTTTCTGGTTTATCTATCTATTCAAAACCATCTACTTTCCATTTGCATATATTCGTCAGAATCTCTAAAGGCCTCTTCTGCTATTCTCAATACTAATTCAGATTTATTTCCTTTTGTGCACTGTCATTATCATTTTGGTGGAATTTTGGGAGCAAGGTGAAGTGAATTCAAGTTTTCAGCTTGTAATCTTGAACCACCCTCATAATACACACAGTGACTATGTGGTATTGTTTTATGCTGGTGATACTGGTTACAATTGTGAAATTTTGGTAATACTGGCATTTTGTCCTTTATTTTACCTGCTCTGAAATAATCCTTTTTTTGTCAATCTTCTCTGTTATTTACTTTGAAGACCCTCAAAGCTACTATTCAACTGTATGCATGTCATGCATTAATTGAAGATAAATCCTATTACTTCAAATATTTTTAAGTTGATAACATATTTTGTCCCTAAATTAACTTCGTGAATGTTTTATATGTATTGGCTAGTTTACTGCTGATTTCTACAATTTTTCAATAATTCTACAGTAAACAATTCTGTAAGACAAATTATAAAGTGCCTATGTTATTGTATTTTGGCTCATCATTGGTATGTATTGAAAAGGTCCAATAAAACAAAGATATTCACCTTCTAACTTTAGGTATTCTTTCTATGTCCAGGAACAAAGTGGACCATGCTATTTATTTTTATTTTAACATGTATCAAATGCTATATATATATATATTGCCCCATATGAAAACCTGTACTTTTCTTAAGGCATTTAGATTTAAAAGTTTAGACATATTTTATTAAAGAATTTAAAATATCATTTTTCTTTTTAGATACATTAATACTGCCTAATGCATGTGTATGCATTCAAATTTATACTTAAGTAAGTAGAGGGTAGAAGTATAGCAGAAATCACAGGAAGGGGGAGAAAGAGAACAAAAGACAAAACACCTATGGCATTGGATAGGAAATATGCAAACGTGAGGATGCAAATTTAATAAGAAAAACAGAATAGTATAGGTGAGAAGAACAGGGCCACAGGGGTAAACCAAGAAATTGATTTTAGCTATCTGTTAATAAATGACAAATATAAAAAACATCTTTAGCAGTTTCTATTTGAAGTGTTTCCACTGTTTGGTTCTTGTTTCAAAAGTAGTAATATCTAAAAAAAGATTTACTCATTGATGGAATGGAAGGGAGCCAATGGCCTAGTAGAAGTCTCACCTCTGGCAAAACCTGAGGTAAAGACTGCCAGTCCTGAGACTGTGTTTGGGAACCCTATAGTTGAGTGGAAGTTTAGAAGATGGGAAGTACTGCTGCATAGCGCTGTGTGTGGTAATGGAAACAGGCCACCATTACTGTTTGAGATGAATACCAATCAGCTGGAAAAGAACCTCCCCTCCCAGCTGGCTCACATGGACAGAGTCCTGGGATTCATTGGCCTTTCTTCCTCTACTCTATCCTATTCTTCAGTAGATAAGCTCTACACGGAAAAAGAAAATCTGATGAATCTTTTATTGATTGACAAATCTATGGCTACATGTCCTGCACCTGTGCTGAGGGAACCATCTGACAGGAAACATCAAACAGTGAATAAAGGAGACCAGGCTAAACCACCAGAGCAGAGGGCCCATCTAAGAGTCTAAAAATGCATAATAATACAATAATACAACAAGATATTATGAAGGAGAAAGGAAAATGCACTAAAGAAATTGAAAAAGAAGAGGCTACTATGGAAAAATCAGTGCTCATTTTAAAAACATGAAAGACCTTAAAGAACTGAGAATGAAACATCATGAGTGAAGATATGACAAAGAGGAATAGATTCAGGATATCTAGTGGGTATATTCTGTGAGATGCAATAGGAGTGAAAAAAATAGAGAAGCAATCTTCAAAGAAATAACTGAAGGAAACTACAGTGTAGTGAAGAAAAAATTACGTTTCAGTTTTCAGAGGCACACTGAGTGCTAGGCAAGATTAATGAAAAGAAGACATAGTCTTAGACATGTATTGAAGATATATAAGGGAAAGATAATATCTTATACATTTTCAGACAGAGATAATGGGTTTAATATTAATGTCCCTTGTTAATAAAGAATTATATATCCCAGGTTAAAAATAAGTTAGTGACATGAATAAGCAGCTGATAGAAGAAAAAATGAAAATAGCCAGTAAAGATATAAACTAATGATAAATATCACATACAGTCAAGGATATGAAAATTAAAACAATAATGTGCTTTTACCATCAATTCGATTGGTAAAAATTAAAAAGATAAACAGCACTTAGAGCTAATGAAAAATCAATGGATATTCCTATTCTTTAAGAGGATTCTAAATTGGTGCAACATTTTGGAAAGTAATTTGGCAATATTTATTTAAAAATAAATCACATATCCTTTGACTCAAGACTTCCACTTGTAGGCATCTACACTACAACAAGAGAAACATGATCTGGATGTTAACTATAGCAGAGTTTACAACAGGGAAAATAAAGGAAATGCCCTAAATGTCTATCATTAAATAAATGGTTAAATAAACTATAATATATCCATATCATATAGGGCATACATGAGAAAGACAGGTATTCGTATGTACTGTTTTGGAGCATGGTATTGATAGCATAGGCTATCTCCAAATAGCTATTATTTTATTTTTCTACTTTAACAGAACCCATTACTTGATTTTTTCCATTTTTTATTGAGATATAATTCACATGCCATAAAATTCACTCTTTAGAGGGGTTTTTAATTCTGTGATTTTTTTTACTTACCATTATCTGGTAACAGGACCACCAGAATGAAGACTACACTTACAAGCTACCCTTGCAGTTGTTCTCAGCACAACTTTCAAGATGCATTCTTAATGTGACTAGCAAGCATATTTCTCCTTCTTGCTGGCTGAAGGGTGGACAGAGTAAGTAGAAAGAGGGCATCATCTTTGACTATGAGATTGAAGTCCCATATGGAAAAATGATAGAAGGAACCTGGGATAATTTGAAGGAGTATGAACCCCAGAAAAGCATGTGCTTAAAATTAAATAAGAAAAATAGTTTATTTTCTTAGCTCTTTTAATAAGCAGATATTGAGGGAAAAAAAACAAAATTGTAGTAAATGAAGAACTCAAACATGGTTATGCTAAGTCATTGCTGCTAACAAAGTACTACATTCCTAAAATATTTGACTTTCTACTCATTTTTTTTTGTTATTTCATGTATCATCTTGAAAAACTGATGGTATAAATTATTTTTATTAAACGCAGTGAGAATTATGATTTTTAAGTATCAAAACAAAACAAATTACTTTTCTAGAGATTCCTTTGAAATCCATATAGTGGACATCAATTACTTCTTTGCTGCTTTCCTTTTGGTAACTGCCCAGTGCCGATTCCAGGTTATTTTGGTTACCCTCTCCCTCCGTAAGTGGATGTATGTGACACAAACTGGTCAAAGCACTAAATCCACCTAGACACAATGATTGGACCACCACTGGTATGTGGCCCAATCTAAGCAGTATGCTGGTAGAATGAGAGTTATTAAAAAAAGCACTCATTCCCTAGATCTGTGGAGACTCATCTTTTCCAGCAAGTGGGAGGAATCTGCCTGAGAAGAAGGCCAAGGAGAACCATGCAGAGAAAAGCAATAGAGACCATTTTTTTGGTGACGTCACTGTTGTTTAAGCTCTTGGATCTAGCTATTTCTGCGTTACTCAGACTTTTTAGTCATGTGACTCGAGAAATTACTTTTCATTTTCTTTAAGTTAGTGTGAGTTTGGTTTATATTACTGATTGATTTACTATTTTATTTGGTATGATGTTTCCCTCAATTGTTTCAAGGGCTGTTATAAAAAACATACATACTTACAATATATTTTAATTGTAATTTGACTGTCTCACCTGCAAATACACAGTCAGTTAGAGTTGAAATCTAACTCTTAAGTTAAACCATATGAAATTGCTTATATTCAATCATCATTGGCCTAAAAAATGGCAATTTTATAAAGTTTTTCAATTTACTACAAAGAAATGTTTAATCATAACTTAGAAACAAAATACTACTATAATACTTATTGTAGGAAACATGTACAATATGCAAAAGTATGAAGCTGTCTACCAAAGATAAACACTATTATATTTCTGGTGTGTTCTCTTCCAACCAATAAACTTGGTTTAGAAAATAATTTTATTGAATTAAAAAGTTATCAGATTAATGACGAGTTTGTTATTTTAGGAATTCATTTAATTTTTAAAAAATTCACCTTGCTTTTCAATAAACATGTTTTGTAAAATTAATTTGCCTTTTTCTTTTCTGCTTTAAGCCTTTCTTTTAAGGCTCATTGCACACAGGATAATCCATTTAAAATGGAAAGGCTTCGCATACAATTCCCAACATATGCAGTATTTGGTTATTCTATTATTTACTACACAATCCCACTAAATCCTGACTATTTAGATTAATTATATATCTGGTTTGTGAATAATTATTTAAAGGCAGGAATCCTATTATTCCAATATGATACACTATAAAAATTCTCTACAAAAACATATAAAGTTCAGGTTGGTCCACCTTTTATGTTTAGTTTTAAACTGAATAAATTATTTTGTCAAATAGTTCATATTTGATAATGTGCCAAAATAAAGGCATGAAAAAACTGGAAATTCCAGAAATGCTAATATGGTATCATTTTAATGATATCTCAAGGGTATAGGAAAAAGAGTATCTGGGGGTGGGAAGAGAAGCTACTTTAGATTTAGATTTTTGCATTTTCAGAAGCCAGCCTGTGAGCATATGTAGGATGGTCAAGGGAGTCAATGAGAACATGTGTAGGCCCTGAGGCAGCAGTGAACGTGGGGTGTACAACACACACAGCTAGTGTGGAGCATAGAAAATTAGGAGGAGAAAGAGGTAGAAAACATCTGAGAGGTAGGCAAGGTCCAGATGATTAAAGGCTTTGAAGGCCAAAGTATTTGATTTTTTTTTTCCTAAGTGCAGTTTAAAGCCCCTGGAAATTTTTTACAAAGATCACTCTAGCTGAGTGTGATGAATGGATTGTGGTGGGGGAAAGACTAAAAGCAGGAAGAGTAGTAATGAGGCAATTGCATTAGACAAGGAAGGGTCTCTTTCAAAGTAGTAGAGGGTCACAAAGTGGAAACCAATCGGTTCTCTAATCTGTTAATTTAACTGAATACATCCTGACCACTGTGAGCAAGAATTTTTAGGATAAGGTTCAATTCAGCAAAGGGAAAAAAAGTTATGAGACATTTTCAAAAAGAAGACATTATAGCTTTGTATAATATCTAAACCACATATTCATTATTTTATTATATCTGCAACAGTGAGAAATGGCTTTTTGGCCAAAATTTAGAACACTACAAAATGAATATTTACTAAAATTCCTACTTCTAATGCTACCCACAGGGGACAGTGTTTGATGTTGGTTTAGTTGTCTTTCCATGATTGACTTATCATGCTTTTGATTACAGAGTGGGGCTGTTTGCATAAAATCTCTGAGTAACATTACTTTTAAAAAGAGACTTTTTTTCCCATGATAAAGGAAACATTTTTTAACATAAGCAAAATATATGCCTCATATTGTTAAATTTACAACTATTACAACTAGATTCTTCATAAATCATGGAAGGGATTCAAAATTGATTTAGAAAGGGGTCTCCTCTGTTCATACTAGCTTCCCCACCAACTTGTTATTTCATCCTGCTTTCCTGGATAGTTCTGTTTTTTCATTAGTAAGAAGAGTGAGTCTCTTTAGTTAGACTGAAGGATGGGCTTCCTTAGCAATAAGAATCTTTCCGAAGTGGAAATCTGGGTAATGTACTAAAGAACTATAGGACTATTGTAATTACAGGAACTGCTTCATTTGTTCTATCTTATAAAAAAATGATTATAAATTGTATATCTTGCATAGTTAAAACTTTCATCATTTGTTATACACAATCTTCCAAATTTTCTACTTGAAGGTATTTTGTGTGAATATTTTCTGAGTTTGTTACTAATCAAGTCTATGATAATAATAATGAAATATTATTTCATTTATGCAGGACAAATTTCATTGTGCAGGTTAAATATGTAATGTTAGAATTAACATACAAGAGCATTTTTATTCATTTTGTTTTTAGCAAATACAGTTACTTTACATGTCAAAAATAATATTAATTATAAATCCTCTTTTAGAGAAATAACCAGTTTCTCCATTTTGGGCAACGAACTACTAAGAAATCTCAATTGACCTCCCCTTGATTCTTCCTTTCTTTAGGCAGTCCCTTTATTTGCTTAAATCCCTCCAGTAGCCTAGTACTTCCTATCCATACCAGTCTTCCTTAGGGAATTCCCTAGAGTTTCTTGCAGTGAGTTATATTCTAAATTAAACAAATCATTAAGTCAAGAACCTAGCTAATGGAAGGCAATTTTGTATACTTTTATTTTGAGTGCAATGGAATGCCTCAGTGACTGGATAAACAAAATAGTGACAAAGTCACAGAGGTGCTAGAGCTTGTATTTATGGATCACTGTACCAAATACAATAGCATGTACCATATAATATATAGCTATGCCAAAATGAATACTGAACTCATTTCCAAAGAATCATGCTATTGATGTTTGGGGGAAAGGTCAATGCATTTTTTTCAGGACTAAGAATCCTGAAACGGCCATTGCATCTGAATGAAATGTAGGGGGGAAAAAAACAACAAAAAAAGATAGTCACTGATGTTTTTGGTTGACATTTGTGAAGAGTGGAAAATAAGTAAATACACTTGCATGGATTTTGTTATATCCTAATAAAAATGTCAATAAATTCACAGCATACTTTTGCTATCTCAATCATGAATAGGCTGAGGTGAGTCTACATTAATATCTTAGGATTAGGAAATACAATACTATTTTTTTCATCTGTTCCAAAGTTGGAATTGAGTGCTATAACATAGAAGATATAGACAAGGTAATATGGGGGACTATAAGGATGAATTAGCTATGGTCCTACTCTCAAGTGGATTCTGACCTATAATAGAAAAACATATAAACCTAAATAGCTATAGTTTAATATAGATATTAAAATTTCAGAGAAGAAATAAGATAGGACTGATTTTCAGAGGAAAGAGAAATTTCAAAAGTACACCGCAATTATGAGAAAAGCTGCCAATTTCATGTAAATGCAATTGATATTAGAGAGTGTTAAAATTTATAGTTGGGCTTTGAAGTCCTTGAAAAATTAAGTTCCTTCTGTCCTTTGCCTTCTTCCCTCTTTCCCTTCCTTTCATCCTTCTCTTCTCCTTCACTTCCTTCCCCTCTTTTCCTGAATATATACATCCATATATATTTAATGTTTATTGTGTGTTAGTACTATGCTAGGCACCATGATGAATAAAATAAAATCTGTCTTCAGTAGATTATGGAATCCACAAACCCCTATCTCAATATACCATTGGATTTTCCCCTCTATCCAAATGCTAATAAATTTTAAAAGCATCATGGAGATTTTTAGGGAAAGGTGAGGTTAGCTGGAATAGAAAAGTAAGGTTAACTGGAGAAAATGGGATATCCAGTTCACTAAATTTAAGCCTGTATTATCAGGACAGTAAGGGTCATCATAAACCAATTGGAACTGT
>PVKH010019691.1:0-14781 GCA_004027955.1 Chaetophractus vellerosus | reverse complement strand
ATGCTATGTGTAATATGTGTCTATATCTGGGTCACAATTTTAAAGTATTTCTTAATGAAGGCCACAGTCAAAAAAAAGTTTTAAGGCACCGATGTAAATCTTGCAGCATTGAAGCTCTCAAATGTGTTCTAAAAATAATAATATAGAAATATTTTAAAGATTGTAATCAGTATTTTCTCATTTAATTCTCACATTAACCTTATGAGGTGGACAACTTTTTCTTCTAATTTGTTTAGAATTAGAAACTAGAGGCTCCTGTAATAAACTGAATATTATATATGTATATACATGGTATATGTTTTCATAAGTGAATAGTGATTCTGCTTCTCTCCATTTAGGCCACGTTGACGGTAGAATTAAAGACAACTCTTACACCTTCCACCTCTTATTCTTTAAGCAAACACAAGAAAGTCTTTTCTTATTTTAAAATGCCAGAGGAAAAAAAGTAGTTAATCCAGAATTAGTCTAACCATGGGAATATTTTGGGCTACGAGATACCATTCGACTCAATTTTTCAGAAAGCAGAGTGTACACAGAGAACTCTGGATCATTACTCTCTCTCATTAATGCTCCTCTTCCCACATGGCTTCCCATCCAAACGTAAAGGATTCCAAGATTGTGAAGTACAACAGATTATTCAGTGTGGCCAGTGCAAGAGGTGCACTGAGGTTAGCTGAATGAATCAGGAATGGTCCCATGAAGAAGGAGCCCCAAGGAGGACAGTATTCTTCTCGTTTTCCTTCACATTAGACCAAGTCTGCCCAAGTGTCTTCTATGGTCCTTTAGTTCTTCACAGCCAAAGGGATTTTTAGTTGAATAACTTTACTCTTCCAAGTCAATAACAGTTGGGGTAAGGAATTAGATGTATTTATTCATTGTTCAAGGAAAAGCTAAATATAAAAGAATTGGATAACTGTACTGAAGTTATGTTAACTCAATAATCCCATGTGAGATTATTTTCATTTGAAATAAAAACCCTGGTTATATCACATTGTGCTTCATTTGTGAAAAAGTGGGAATTTCCAGTTTATATATATAATTTATATAAAAGAACTCTCTAAAGCAAAACAAAATCATTTTATTATTTACTGATTACATACTACAATAACAATTCTAACAGGAGGGAAAAAACATGATTAATGCTTAAAAATTATTTTAAGACCTCCATTTCAAAATGGCTTTACACTGTTTAACTGGTGAAGAGTGATTAAACTAGTCATAAATAGACATGTATGAAACACAACTCATAATATGTCCTGATGTTAATATTTTTCTCCCTCTCTCTCACACAAAGCAATAGAATTTTGATTTGAGAATTATATTATTTTTATAGTCTCTGGTTTAAAAAAGAGAGTGCCATTTTAGTAAAGGTCCCATTTTTGCTGTTTTACTCAAGCTATAATATTATTTGGAATTATAGATATTTAAATTGAAGGTTCTGCAGAATCCCTAGGCTTTCATCCTATTTAACTTGCCATAAATAGCACAAGATCCTCCATAGAGTCTACTCTACCTCCTGTTTCTGCATCTCTGAATCTTCCCAGAGGGGTGAAAAATAGTAATCAATGAACACTTTGTAACATGAAATACACTTGGTAAATATTGAAAGATAAATCAACTTCTGTTTTGTTTTGTTTTTCCTGCAACCACATAAAGACCAACATTTTTATCAAGAAGGAAAAAACAAAAACTGGAGGAAATCCATTCACTCTGGAGAGGTTGAGGTGGAGTTTCTAGGGTTCCACAAAGAGGAGGACTTACCAAAATGTGGTAATAATATTGGTTGAGGAACAAAGAAAAGCATGTATTCCTGCCCACTCCCCTCCTTGAGTAGTATGCTAATAGCAATTCTGCCTACTTTTTTCTAGCCATAGCTCTTGCCTTCCTAGCTTTCTCTAAAATTTCTAAAATGTTCTCCAACATATCATGCTCTTCTGTGTGCAGAGATTCCCACATGCAGTTCCCTCTGCAGTAAAGCCCTTCTTCCAACGATCTCCACTCTTCTTCAATTCCTTCTGGGACTCATCCAGTCCCGAAGTGCCACAGGACTAATTTATCTAAATCATTTCTCTGGTTAGCACATAGCAGGAGATCAATATGAAGGGGTGGTTAACACATAAATTACAGGGAAACAGATGTGGCTCAACCAATTGGGATGTGGCTAAAGCAGAGTGCTGGCCTGCCCAGGAGTGCTGGCCCGCACAGAAAGCTGGTGCAGCAAGATGACAAAACAAAAAGAGACACAGAGGAGGGACAATAAGAGATGCAGCAGACCAGAGAGCTGAGGCGGTGAAAGCAATTCAGCGCCTCTCCTCTCCCACTCTGGAAGGTCCCAGGATTGGTTCCCAGTCCCACCTAAGGAGAAGACAAGTAGAGACAGAAGAGCACACAGAGAGCAGACAGCAAGTGCAAAACAATGGGGGGGGGATAAATAAATAAATCTTTAAAAAAGTAAATTACAATGCAGGGTGATAAGGATGATAATGAGGATATACAGTGTGCTATAGGGAAATAAAACAGAGGCAACTAATCTTGCCCAGTGGCCACTATAAGGCATCCATGCTCCTTTAAGCCACAAATTCCTGTTTTTCTGTTTTCCCCTCCAAGTCCCTGTTCTCTGGACTTTGGGATTTTGGAACTCAGCTTTGACCATGTAAAATTCTCTAAAGTCTTAAATAAATTAATTTCAAAATCCAGTGGACTATTTAGTAATTATCTTCTAACTCAGAAGCTTAACAGGCAGGAACTGTCAACTATTTTGAAACTCTGGGGGCACATAGAACACTATACAGCATTCAGGGAGGAGTGGAAGGAAAAGGCTGGTAAATGATGGTAAAGACCAGTAAATTGCTCTCTCCATAGAGAAGTCATCAGCACCCATCTCCCATACTTGCAGCAGGCTGCTATGGAGTCCAGACCCTAGTAGCTCCCTGGTGACAAAAAGGTATGTAAAAATCTTCTTTCCCAAGACCAGGGATGGGCACAGCCGATCACTGAACATGGCTTTTTATAAGCAACTTCACATCACTGTGAGCCCAGCTCTGAGGGAGATTATTGCTTCAAACTGCCCCAGACAGTGGCAGAGGGGAGGAGACTTAAAGGCTGTACCCTTCCTCAGGGCTACAGGGGACAGTAAGGTGAAGGGCTGCATTTGCTGGGCAGGCTAAGAAACCTCATCTTAGGGGAGCCATGGAAGACATTCCTGGCCTCATTCCTGATATCCTCCCCAGGGCATTGTGGAGTTAGTATGTGCCTCCTTCATGGGCCCTGGCCCTGTTTTGACTGTGAAAGACTGACTTGGGAAACTCTTCTCCAATGAGCTCCTGACCCCTACCAGAATTTTTCCTCCAAGTGAAAGCAGATTGAAACAACAAAAGGAGTTTAAGAAGCTATAGAGGCAGACCATCTGGGGCAAAAGCTTGCCTACTTTAAACACATGGGAAAGGGAAGTTGATCTCCTGGGAAATAGAGGATGTATTCAAATTCCTGTAAATAGGGAGACTCCAAAACAACAAACAAGCACAATACAAGGACAAGACACATTGCCCAGAAAATGAATGGAGAACCCTGAACTCTGCAATTGACTTATGCTGACCTTCCTGTTAGTAGAGCTGACGCTCAAGCAAAGCTCTTTTTTTTTCACCAACTCATTACAAAATCAAGAAATACACAGGGGCCGGCTCGATAGCCCAGTGGATAGGGCACCGGCATACCACATGGGAGGCCCCGGGTTCGGTTCCCGGGGACCTCTCCTAGTGGGCAGACCGCCTTGAGAATGGCAAGCCGCCATGGGCGGGCCAGAACCGCCGTGGGCAGGGCAAAAAACTGCCACGGACAGGGCAAAAGCTGCCACGGGCAGGGCAGGTAGCCCGCGAATGGAGCGCAGCCAGCCACCCACGAACTGAAAGCCAGCCGTGAATGGACGCAGAAGCCGCCCACAAGTGGGGAAAGCCGCGCCTGCGCAGTGACCAGTCTCGGCGCGTCGCCGCAGCGGGGGGGAGGGGGAGGGGAAATATGTAATAAAAAAAAAATACACATCTCATGTAATAAATCCCAGAGTTACCATTTTAAAATATTAAAATTTACAATGTGCAACAAAAGAGTACAAGGCAAACCAAGAAGCAAGAAATGATGGCATATGCAAAGGAAGAGGATAAAAATCCAGAAAGAAGCAAGGAAGAAGATGAGAATATAGACATACCAAAAACGTAAGAAACATGATCATAAAATACTCAAGGAAATAAATGAAAATACAGAGAAAGAACTAAAGGATATCAGGAAAGCCATGAATGAGCATTACAAGAATCTTAGCAAAGAGTTAGAAAATTTTAAAAAGGAACTGTTCTAGTCAGGGTTCTCTTGGGAAACAGACTCAACAGGAGATATCTGTTAAAAATATAAGATTTAATAAGAGTTTCTCATGTGACTGTGGGGATGCACAAGTCCAGGTTCTGCAGGCAGGCTGCAAGCCAGGGGCTCCGATGAAACACCGATGAAGGGTCCTTGATGAGTTCCTGGGAGAAGTTCACTGTCAAACGACAAGCTGGGAAATTCTCTCTGAATGTTGAAATCAGTTCCCTTTTAGGGCAGTCAACTGAATGAATAAAAGTGTCACCCATTCTTGATCCAATCTCGCTGATTGATGCAGATGTAATCAGCCATCCATGCAGTAAACTCAATTAGCCCAGTGCTTGCTGGACGTAACAGCTGGGCACAATTACCTGGCTGAGTTGACACATTAGCCTAACCATCACAGGAACCAAACAGAACTACTGGAGTTGAAGTACACAATAACTGAAATGAAACATTTACAGGAGCTTTCAAGAGCAGATTGTAGCTAGTAGAAGAAAGAATCAGCAAACTTGAAGACATGGCAATTGAAATGAATCAGGCTAAAGAGAAGAAAGAAAAAAGAATTTAAAAAAATGTGAAAGTAGCCTACAATACCTCTGGGACACCATCAAGTATACCAATATATGCATTGTGTGAGTCCTAGGAGTAAAATAAAGAAAGAGGCAGAAGGAATATTCAAAGAAATAATTACAGATAACTTCACAAACATAGCAAAAGATATATATATGCACATACAAGACAACCAGAAAACACCAAACAGGATAAACATGAAGAAAAATACACCCCACCTGAACAGATTGATCACATTGTTGAATGCAAAGGACAAGGAGACAGTTCTGAAAGCTGCAAGTGAAAAGAAATGTATTATGTACAAAGGGTCCTGGTTGGATTGAGTGCCAATTTCGCATCAGACACCATAGAAGCAAGAAGGCAGTGGTTAAAATACTTAAAGTGCTGAAAGAAAACAACTGCCAACCAAGAATTTTATATTCAGTTAGACTTTCAGTCAAAATAGAGGGAGAGATCGAACAGTCCCAGACAAACAAAAGGTGAGAGTGTATATCATTACTAGACTGGCT
Source organism: Chaetophractus vellerosus (assembly GCA_004027955.1). Lineage (NCBI taxonomy): Eukaryota > Metazoa > Chordata > Mammalia > Cingulata > Chlamyphoridae > Chaetophractus > Chaetophractus vellerosus. Next base: position 9,349 of record PVKH010019691.1, on the reverse strand, counting down.
CTAGAAGAAATGCTCAGAGGAGCTTTCAGACTGAGAGAAAAGGACACTGAACAGTGGTTCAAAGCAACATAAGAAGTAAAGACCACCAGTAGAGTTAAGCATTTGGGTAATTATAAATGACAGTATTATCATATTGTACTGTTTGATAGGTAACTCCACTTCTTCCTATAGGTGCTAAAATGTAAATGCACAAAAAGTAATGATAAATTCATGATTTTCAATATAAAATATACAAAGATATAAGTGATAAATAGTTTTTAAAAGGTGGGGGGATGTAGGTACAGGAAAAGTATGTGTATACTATTGAAGTCAGTAGGTGTCAAACCAAATATAATTGTTACATATTTAGAATATTAAATTTTAACCCCATGATAACTACAAGGAAAATATGCAAAAATATACCCAGATAGAAAAGAGAAATCACTCAATTCAGTACAAAAAATAAAATAAAAGATAAAAAAGTAGGCATTAATGGAAGAATTGAGGGACAAAAAAGATATGAGTTACAAATGCTAAGTAGCAAAATGGCAGAAGAAAGTTCTTCATTAACAGTAGTGACTTTAAATGAAAAGGGATTAAATTCTCTAGTTAAAAGGCAAATATTTGCATAATTGATAGAAAAGCATGCCACAAGTGTATACTGTCTGCAAAGGACTCACATTGAAGTTAAAGATATAAGTAGGTCAAAAGTAAAAAGATGGAAAAACATATATACATGCAGATAGTAAACAAAAGAGAGCTTGGGTAGTGACATTAATATTGGATAAAATAGACTTTAAGTTAAAAACAGTTAAAAAGGGTCAAAGGTGGTCATCTTACACTGATAAAGGTCATAATTGAACAAGGAGATATAATAATTATAAATATTATGCATCTAACAGCAGAGCCCCAAAATACATGAAACAAATACAGATTTGAAGGGAGAAATTGATGGGTGTACACTAATAGTAAGAGACTTTAATATACCACTTTCAATAATAGATAGAACATGTAGTCAGAAGATCAATAAGGTAATTCAAGGCTTGAATGATACTCTAAACCAACTAGACCTAAAAGACATATATAGAAAACTTCATCCAACGACGACAGAATACACATTCTTCTTGAGTGCACATGAATTATTCTCCATGTGTTTCAGATTCTCATAGTTTTAGCTTTCATCACTCTGATTGTTCCTTCTCCCTCTCGTTTTCTGGTTCCTTCTGCTCTACTCATCCTCTAAATGATGCTGTTTCTTAGGGCTCTGTTTGGGCCCTCTTCTTTGTCTACCTTAAGTGATTATATCTAATCTCATGCCTTCAATTATTAAGCACATATTTATGAATCCCAGATCTGTTTCTTATACCTAGTCATGCTTCTTTGTAAGTCATTCTCCAAGTTGTAGCCATATGATCCTTCTAAATTGGAAATTTGATTTTGGCATTTTTATTTAAAATCCTTCAGTGTTTTCCCATCGATCTTGGGTAAAATCTCAAATTCATATGATATTCCAGGCCTTCCAAAATCTGGCCCCTGTTCTCCTTTCCTTCATTTGGGGTTTCTATCCCTAATGCTTTCTCTGCAACAACTACACTGAACTCTCATTATCTTTTGCTTCCAAGACCCTTTAATATGCTGTTTCTTCTGCTTCACAACCTTCTGATCCTGTTTTGATTAGTTTCTACTCATATTTTAACTTGTGACTTAAATAGCATTTTGTTCCATACATCTTCATTGACCCTCTATATACTGTTCTTCCTTTGGAGTGTCCCATGGCACTATATATCATCATCATACTACTTATCCTGTATATTAACATACATTTATCAAAATAATTTGTTTGTATTCTTAAAATATAACCCTAACGAAGTCAGATAACACTCCTATCTTATCGAAAATTTTTTCACAAGTCTCCATTCATGCACAACAGAAATTCAAGAAATATTTTTTGGCCAATACAGTATGTGAAGTGTTACTAGCCTCAGTGTGTGCATGCGCGCGTGTGTGTGTACCTTAAACAAGAACACGTTTACATTCTGTATAAAGTAGTGAATGATCTTTGATCTGTAAGGGGCTCATAATGTCATCTATTTCAACATCCACTTAAAAATGTGAAAAATTTTACTCAGAAACAGTAAGTGTTTTGCCCAAGGTCATAGAATTAATTTGTTTCCTTGCCATTTACCTTTCCAAGGAGCATACCTCTCTCTCCTTGCTTTCTTTATTTCTTTACTTCAGTCATTTAGATGTGCTACATTCATAAGACTTTAACAACTTGAACATATCCTTCATTTGGGATTTAGATATGCAAGTAATTTGAATTTAAAGTAATGACCAGGAAGAAAAAAATCACGTCTTTAAAATGTCTTACATATGCCAAACATCACTTCTAATATACAATTATCTTCACCATCTCCCAAGAACCATAGGGTAAAATATTTGATTAGGCACAAAATAAATGCAACAACGAAACCTGCATATTTTCCATCTCTGTGAAGTATTTTCTTGAGTTAAATTAATTTACTCAATCAACAAATATTGACCAGTTGCCTCCTGTGTGTTGGGCACTCTTCAAAGTACTTGGTGTATAGAAATGAAGAAAACAAAAAGCCCCTGCCCTCACAGAGCTTTCATTCTAGTAGAGGTAACAAAAATCCAACTAGATGGTAAGTAAATTCAATGGTATGTTAGTAATAAATACTAAAAGGAAAAATAAAGCAGCTAAGGAAAATTGGAAATAACAATTGTGTTTACTCCTTGGTTGATTTATTTTGCAGTTTTATTTGGGACTATAATAATAGGGTTCTTATTTGCATGAAAATATGAAGGAGCTAAGGAACCTGGCCAAATATATATCTGAGGGAAGAGCATCTCAGCAGAGGGAACAGAGAATTCAAAGGCTCTAAGGGGTACACATGACTAATATTTTTCAAATATAAGAAGGAGATCTGTAGGGTTGGAGTAGAATGAACAAGAATATTAGTAGAAAATGAATTCAGACAGATAACCAGATTGACCACATAGGAAATAAAAGGACATTGTAAGGATTTTGCATTTTACTCTGAGTGAAATGGGTAGCCTTTGGAGGACTAACTGTACTCTAGCTGCTGAATTCAGAAGAGCCTTCAAAGTAGCAAGAGTGAAATAAGCAAGACCAGTAAGGAGGAGGCTATTGCAATAATCCAAGGAGAGATGATGGTGGTTTGAATCACTAATTTGTGGGCTTGGGGACACAGTCTGAAAATTGAGCCCAAATGACTCACAAATTTGTAATATGAGAATAAAAAACGGGTCAAGGATGACAGTAAGGTTTTCGCTTAAATACAAAGAAAAATGGAATTACCATTTAATGAGATATTATACATTATTGAGCATATTAGATTGAATACTGTTCTGGAGCTAAACTATAAAAATTTCTAATATAGAACTCAATATCATGAATGTCATTCTGAAAGCCAGACAAGACAGCTCCACTTTTGGCATATTCCTGATCAGTATTAGAAGGATCTTATTACACATTTTCAAGTAGCTGTCCTCTGATATGAGTCTGTGAATTGTGTAGTGGATAGGTCTATGCTGACGGTTTTTGCTTACTACCAGACATGTTGAGTGTCTCCTAAAATTTAATTAAGGATAAAGAAAGTGTGCATGTGTGTGCATATGTACATACTTTTCCTCCAGTGTATTATTTAAGACTAAATTTTGGTAATGCGTAGAGGAAAAACTCTGGTCTTGAACTTACTGCAAGCAATAAGGTAACCAAGTTTTACAAAGAGAAAATATGGGTGATGTAATTAAGCAGAAAGATGGCAGAGTAACATGTCCCTAGTGAATGCCACACCCCAGGAAAAAAAAAGGCAGAATCTGTCAGAATCAACATTCCTAAAACTCTAGGAAATTATCAAGGATAGGAAAAATTCAGTGAATACTGATTAAGAAAAAAAGAAAACCTAAATATACACATCCAAGAAACCTAGTGAACTCCTAACAGGATAAACTGAAAGAGATCTGTACTCAGCTACATTATAATCAAATCGTTGAATGCCAAAGACAAAAAGAGATTCCTGAAAGCTGCAAAAGAGAAGCAATGCATCATTTACAAGGAAGCCACAATAGGATTAGGTAATGATTTCTCATCGGAAACCATGGAGTCAAAAAAAGCAGTGAGATGATGCATTTCAAGTGCTGAAAGAAAAAAATTGCCAGTCAAGAATTCTGAGGTAGTTAATCACCACTAGACCTACCCTCCAAGAAATGCTAAGAAGAGTTCTTCAGGTGGAAAGGAAAAGATACTTGACAGTAGCTGGAAGCTGTATGAAGAAATAAAGATATCCAGTCAAGGTAACTATGTGGACAATGTAATCACCAGAATGGTATTCTCAGTATGTAAACACTACTTTTTATTCCTTATATGATCCAAAATACTAATGCATAAAATTAATTATATTTCTGTGTTATTGGACACAAAATATAAAGAAGTAGTTTGTGACAAGAACAACATAAAAAGAAGGGAGGGAGGGGTACTGAAGCAGAGATTGTTTTTGCTATGGGAGTTAAGTTGGTGTCAACTCAAATCAGATCATTAAAGATTTAGGATGTTAAATATAAACCCCATGGTAACCATAAAGAAAATATCTAAACCATATAAAAGGAAAGAAATGAGAAGAAGATCAAACTTTTACTACAAAAGATCAACTATACACAAAAAGTTACCACTGGAGGAAATGGGGGTAGGCAAAAGAGATATAAGATGTACAAGAAACAAATGGGAAAATGGCTGAAGTAACCCTTGACTTATCAGATTACTTTGAATGTAAATGGGATAAACTCTCCAAATACAGAGATTGGCAGAATCGATAAAAAAGCATGATCTAATTGCATGTTGTTTACAAAAGACTCATCTTAGACTCAAAGACACAAATAGGTTGAAAATTAAAGGATTGAAAAACTATTCCATACAAATCACAAACAAAAGAGAGCTGGGGTGGCTATTATTAATATTAGACGAAAAAGACTTCAAGCTAAAATCTGTTGCAAGCAACAAAGAAGGACATTATATATGAATGAAAGGGTCAATCCAAAAGAAAGTATGGCAATTATAAACATATATGCACCAATTAACAAAGACCCAAAATGAACAAAACATTGACAAAATTAAAAGGAGAAACCTCCCAACAAAGATAAGTTCAGGACCAGTTGGCTCCACTGTTTAATCCTACCAAACAGTCAAAGAAAAATGAACACTAATCCTTATCAAACTACTCCAAAAATGTGAAGAGTAAGGAAGTCTTAACTCATTCTATGAGACTAGAACTATTCTGATACCAAATCCCAATAAAGACAACACAAGAAAAGAAAATATCCACAATAAAATTAATTAAGGAGTTGAAGGACTTATGCACTGAAAACTATAAAACAGTGATGAAATAAATAGCAAGATATCCCATGTGCATGGATGGGAAAACTTAATATTGTTAAGATATCAATACTTCTCAAAGATTTACACATTCAATGCAATTTCTATCAAAAACCCAGGAGCATTTTTGCTGAAATGAAAATGCCAATAGTCAAATTCATATGGATTTACATGGGGCCCCAACTAACTAGTCAATATTAAAAAAGAACAGACTTGGAGGTCTTACACATCTGATATGAAAAGTTGCTACAGGGAACAAGCTGTAGCTCAATTGGTAGGGCTCCAGTTTACCACATGGGAGGCTCCGGGTTTGGTTCCTGGTGCCTCCTTGAGCAGCCAGACTGCCTTGAGAAGGAAAGCCACCATGGGCAGGGCAAGCCGCCGCAAGCAGGCAGGCCGCCGTGCGGTGAGCTGACTTGGCGGGATGCCGCAGCAGGGGGAGACAAGCAGACACAGAAGAACGCAAAAGTTAAAATGAACACAGCAAGAAGAAGCAGGAAGGGGTCGATATATAAATAAATAATAAATCTTAAAAAAAAAGTTGCTACAAAGCCACAGTAATCAAAAGAGTGTGGTACTGGAATAAAGACAGACAAATAGACCAATGGAATAGAATTGACAACCCAGAAATCAACCCACACATCTATGGCTAACTGATTTTTGACAGTGATGCCAAGTACAAGTTTAAATGAGGAACAACATTAAATGAGGAACATTAAATGAGGAAAGAATGATCTCTTCAATAAACGGTGCTGGAAAAATTGGTTGCTCACATGTGAAAAAATGAAGTTGAACCTCTATCACACACCACTGTTTACCCTGTTAACATAAGAGCTAAAAACAATAAAATCTTTAGAAGAAAAATGGGGGGAAACCTTCACTACCTTGGATTTGGCAGGGATTTCTTAGATATAACATTGAAAGCATAAGCAAAAATTTTTAAAAAATGGATAAAATGGACTTCACCAAAATTTAAAACTTTTACACCAAAGGATATAATCAAGAAAGTGAAGGGGGCCAGCTGTAGCCCAGTGGATAGGGCACCGGTTCACCACATGGGAGGCCCCAGGTTTGGTTCCCGGTGCCTCTCCAAGCGGGCAGACCGCCTTGAGAGGGCAAGCCGCTGTGGGCAGGGCAAAAAGCCGCCAAGGGCAGGGCAAGTCGCCCACGAGCAGAGCAGAACCACCCACGAGCGGAGCAGAGCCGCCCACGAGCGGGGCAGGCCACCCGTGTGGTGAGCTGACTCAGCACGTTGCTGCCACAGGGGGAGACAAAGCAGATACAGAAGAATGCAAAAATGAACACAGCAAGAACAAGCAGAAAGGGGGAGATGTGTAACAACAACAAAAAAAGAAACTGAAAAGACAGCCTACAAAATTGGAGAAAATAATTGCTAACCACATACCTGATAGGAATTTATTTATTTATTTTTATTATTACTTTATATTTTTAAAAGATATTGAGATTATATAAATGTTACAGAAAAAATATAGGGATTACCATATTCCCCACTCCCCATACTCCCCACCCCCTCCCACATTATCAGTGTGGCACATTCATTTCAATCGATAAACACATCCTGGGGCATTGGTACTGAGCATGGGCCACAGTTCACCCTGTAGTCCACACTCTCTCCCACACAGTGTTATGGGATAATATAAAATGGCCTTTATCTGTCACTACATGTAATTCAGGACGATTCCCAAGTCCTGAAAAAGTCTCTGTATCACAACTGCTTTTTCCTCTCCCTGCCCCCAGAGCCTCTAGTGGCCGCTGCCTCGACATCAATGTTGTAATTTCTTCCATTGCTAGAATCACAATATGTCCGCAGTAGAATACAAGTACGTCCACTCTAGTCCATAGTTCATTCCCCAATCCTGAGGATTCTGAGATGGTGATGTCTACTCCACCTCTAACTGAGAGAGGGTTTTGATCCCATACAGCCGATGAAGGGGACTCTCTTGCTTGCAGTTGTAGGCTCTCTCATTTCCTTGGTATGGTGATTGTCAATCCTCACCTCCTTAGTTGTTCTGTGTGAGTCCAACGAACTGGAGAGTAGGTGTTGCAACTCTACTGAGGCTCAGGGCCCAGCTGGAACATGGACAGCCCACAGATTCCATTCCCCTGGATGTACATCTATAAACTCCAGCACCAAGTATAGGTTTAAATAGAAGGGACAGATGAGCCATGTATAAGGAAGCTCTCAAGAGCACAAACTCCAATGTAGGGCCCACTGGCAAGGAACCAAACACTGGAGCTATCCGGCCCGATCACAGGACCTGGGTGTTTCCAGAGCCCACAGGAGCCCCACCACCTGGGGTAGCATCCACTTTAGCAGTCAACGAAATCCTGATGAGATGTACATAAGCGTTACCTCTGGGATGACCCCCTGACTCATTCTGAAGTCTCTTAGCCATGAAAACTCAATTGTCTTTACCTTTTCTCCTCTTCATTTGAGGTCCAGCTGCATTGCCAGCTGATAGGGATTTATTATCTAAAATATATAAGGAACTGCTACAACTCAACATCATAAAGACAAATAACCCAATTTTAAAATGGCCAAAGGACCTGAATAGACATTTGACTAAACAAGATATATAAAAATGGCCAATAAACACATGTAAACTTGTTCAACATCATTAGCCATCAGGGAAATGAAAATCAAAATCACAATAAGTTACTACTTCATGGAAAGGGAAGAATAAGAGAAATGGGCAGAAGGAATAAAGAATTTATGGCAGAAACTTCGAAAATTAATGACTGACAAATATATGCATTCAAAGAGGCCACCAACCCCCAACAAGGTAAACACACATTAATAAAAATGTCAAATGCAAAAGACAAGAGAGAGCTCTAAAACCTGTATGAGAAAAGCAATGGGTTATTTACATAGGAGTCACCAATAAAATCAAGTGCCAATTCATCATCTGAAACCTTGGAGGCAAGAATCAGTGGGAAGAAATATTTAAAGTGACAAAATAAAACAATTTTCAGGTAAGAATTTTATATCTGGTGAGACTGTCTTTCAAAAATGTGGGAGAGAGTAATAGATTCCCAGATAAGTAAAAGCTGAGTAGGCTTGTCCCCACTAGACCCTCCCTCCAAGCAATGGTAAAGAGAATTCGTCAGTCTGAAAGGAAAGGTCATTAGATAGTGGATTAAAGGGGTATAAATAACCACTTCCTGTAAAGGTAACCATATGGGTAATTATGAATGTCAGTACTATTAAATTGTATTTTTGGTATGCAACTCCACTTCTTACTTCTTACAGGTTCTAAAATGTAAATGCCTATAGAGTAATTATAAATCTATGGTTTTGTACATACAATGTATAAAGATATAATCTGTAACATTCAGGAAAAAGGTATGGGGATGAGAAGTACAGGTATAGTTTGTGCATGCTATTGAAGTTAAACTGCTATCAAAACAAACATAAATGATATAGATTTAGGATGCTAAATTTAAGCCCCATGGTAACTACAAAGAAAATATCTGAGAAATATACCCACAAGGAAATGAGAAGAAAGACAAAATGATACATCACCAAAAAATCAAATAAATATGAAAATAGTCACTAACAGAAGATGTGAGGGGAAAAGGTATAAGCCTTTCAAAGACAACATAACAAATTTGAGAAGAAAGTCTTAGATAACAGTAGTTACTTTTAATGTAAAATTGATTAAACTCTCCAGTCAAAAAGGCAGATTAGAAGAGTGGCTTAAAATCATGATCCAATTATATGCTGTTTACAAGAAACTCACTGTAGTGGTTTGAGTTTGAATTAATTATGAATTCCAAAAATATAAGTTAGATTATGTTTGTAAGCTGGTCTGTTCATCTGGGCATGATTGAGTTGTGAGTAGGGCGTTAATTGCCACGTCAGTGAGACGTTGAGCCCCGCCCCTCGGTGGGGGTGGTCTCAAGTATGGAAGGCTAGATAAGAGGCAGCAGAGA
>PVKH010019690.1:0-14560 GCA_004027955.1 Chaetophractus vellerosus | reverse complement strand
GATTCCTGGGGACCTCTCCTAGCGGGCAGACCGCCTTGAGAATGGCAAGCCGCCATGGGTGGGCCGGAGCCGCCATGGGCAGGGCAAGAAGCTGCCACGGACAGGGCAAGAGCCACCATGGGCAGGGCAGGTCGCCCGCGGATGGAGTGCAGCCAACCACCCGCGAACTGAAGCAAGCATCGGCCATGAACGGACGCAGAGACCGCCCCCAAGCGGGGAAAGCCGCGCCTGCGCAGTGACCACTCTCGGCGCGTCGCCGCAGCGGGGGGAAGGGGAGATATGTAATAAAATAAATAAATCTTTTAAAAAAAAAAAAAAAACCTTCCCTGAGGAGGTGGCATTTGAGGTAAAACACAAAAGAAGATTGGAAATTTATCAAAGATTGACAGTGTAGAGGGAGAGAGAACAAGCAGAAGGAGTACAGGAAAGAAGGTGGACTGGAAAGAACAAGATGGGGATGGAATAAGATGTGGCCAGAGAGGCAGGCAGGGGCCAAATTGTTGTGGTCTGTGTGAATGGTTTGGGTTTTAGCCTGTGTACAGTGGGAAGCCATTGGAAGGTTGTAAGCAGGGCAAAAGATCATTCTGGAGAGTGGACTGAAAAGTGGCATGGGCCTGAAACATCTGGATGCTTCTTGCTTTTAAAATGATCAAAACTACCAGACAGACTTTTGGAAAGAGTCAAATAGGATCTAATCTAAGATTTGATGAAAGCATAATAAAAGTAGATGTTTTAACATATGAGAAGTTGTGGTATGTGCATAAAAAGAAAGATTTTAAATTGGGGCTCATTACTTACGTGATACCAGACTAATTATTTTACCTCTTTTTGCCTCAGTTTCCTCATCTGCCAAAATAATACCCACCTTACACCTGCACTATAATATAAAAACAATATATTAAAAGGGAAAGATGCCTGATAATGAATATTTCAATAAATATTAGCAACTTACATACAATGTAAGTTTTAGGTTCTGAACTGATAATTCTTTAGTTTATAAATGAACCAAAGGGCTGCCTGACACCCAGATGTTTAAACAAGAAAACTAAACAGATGATTAAAAATCATTTATTGCACTGAATGATGACAGTTAATATTACTTATGTTAACAGGTGCTTAATTGCCACTTCCTGCCCCAGGAATGTGTTTCTGGGAGCAGTGTGCTCCGGTGGGGTTCTCAAGGTTATATAGGTGGAGCCCCTCCTTGAACGCTTAGAGGGGCTGAGTGCATATTTTGGCAATCTGGCCAAAAGTGGCCCCACGTTTTTAACAAGATTCAGAGCCAGAGTCTCTCTCCCAAATTCAACTAATTTAGCTTAAAGCTGGAGGCATATTTTGGCAATCTGAGCCCAAAGGGGCCCAATATTTTCAGCAAGATTGAGAGCCAGATCCTCTCTCACAACTTCAACCAATTTAGTTTAAAGCTGCAGGCAGTGCTGACTGAGAGGAAAGAGAGCCAATGCTCACTCTGCAGCTGGGCCACCCAGGCAATCAAAGGCCAGAGGCTGTTGCCCCAGCCACAGAGGGATGTCACCCACTGCAACCTAGCTCTCCCAGGAAGTACGATGCTGGTGCCCCATCAGGCCCTCCTTACCGGGGCAACACTCCCACCTCTGCTGCTGCGTGTCAGTTGCTGACAGCTCAGAGCTGTCCGCTTCCTGGAAAAATGCCCTCATCACCCAGGATTTTTTGTCCTCTTCTTCCCGTGGGGGCAGCCTTCAGAAAATGAATGAGTGATATAAGGTTGCAGAAGGCAGGTCTCTTGCCTGAAGTGGGGCTAGTTCTGTGGTGTCATTCATGTTTCAGAGTTTTCTGAGTTCCCTGTAGGATCATGCTGAAGCTAGTTTCCACCTGAGACCACATGCTTAGTTTTTTTTTTTTCCCTTGCCTATTCTGGTTCTCAAGCCCCCTTTCTCCTGAGATTGTGTCTTTCAATAAATCATTTGCACAAGAATCTCCATCTCAGACTCTGCTTCTATGGAACCCAACCTAAGATAATTACATTTAAAGCATTGACCTATTTCTAAGGTGACCCACCAAAGTAGTAGGTAGGCAGACATTTGTGAGATGGGACATCAGAGGGTCATAGACAAGAGCCAGAGCGGCAGGGTTACACAGATATGGGTTTAATATAGGCACCATTACAAACTAGCTGTGCAACTTCAGCAATGTTTCTTCACCTCTCTGAGTATGAACTTTTCCATGGATAAGAATGAAATGAGAAGGCATACTCAAAGTACTGATGTGAGAGATAAAGGCTTGAAAATCGCTCAGCTTTTAAAGTGTTAGTAGAGTGCCTTGCATGAGATGATTGCTCAATAAATGCTTGTTCATCTATTTATCCAGTAAACCTTTACTTACTATTCACTTTATGTCAGAAACTGAGTTTGGGCTGGAGATATACACCATCCAAAGCAGAATAACGAAGGTTATAAGAGAGTGACATGCATCATGCAGTGGGGACATTGATGGAAGATGACCAACTAGGCTTTGGTTTGCGGGAGAGATAGTTATAGTTTTTTTTTTTTTTTAAAGTGAATCTTTTCATGTTTCTGCATGCTTAGGGCTTTCTGAATAAAAATTACTGGCAATCTGGGTTGAAGGACGATTGAATAACAACTTTAAAAGTAAAATACGCCATGGAGAGATTAAGAGGTTTATCTCTTTGGACCTCAATATTTAACTGTACACTTGAAAGTGGTTAAAATGGGAACTTTTGAGTTGTATAAATGTTACTGCAATAAACATTGAGAAACAGATAAACAAAAGAATCAAAAGCCATTTGCTTACCTTCCAAAGGATAGTAACAATCTATAGATTATTACCAAAGAGGATTTGTTTATATTAAAAAGAAAAGGGTTCCCTCCCTCTCTCAAAAAGGGAGGATGGCAGCTCTATATTGGTTTCTATACAGGTTCCAAGATTCATAGTTTTGTGGTTCCTGTCTCTGTACATGCAGTGTTATATCTGCCCGCGTTACTTTTCCCTAAGGGTCAGAATGGGGCATGAGGAACCAGCACAGTCATTACTCTATGCAATAATAAGCTTGATCTTTGATCCATGAACCTAATGCTTGTTTCCAGAATAAAATAAATAAATTTAGATATTAAAAATTTATCAGTGAAGAAATCACAGACAAGCTGTCAATTGATAAAAGTCATAAAAAATGAATAGGGTCCAGGTAGAAGCAAGGAAAGGTAAAGCAGCCAGAGAAATAAAAAATGAGCAAATGATAGACACATGCAAATAAAATATGGAAATACCATAAATGTATAGGCATTTCAATGGCTTTCCTATATGGTCTGCATTCATTTCCCATTTTGCTCTAGATAATCGATAGCATTCGACCATCCTCAGTGATATCTCATTGGTATCTAATTTAGGGAGGAAAATTAAGCAAATATTAACATTATGTCTTGAAGTAATATAGAGACTAGAATATTTTTTCCCTAAGTATCAGAAGCAATGTAAATTGAAATAGAGAAGCTTTGATTGCTCAGGGGGCATTAAAAGCCAGCAAAGTACCAAGTTGAACACATGGGTAGATCTGAATAAGTTGGTCAACACATCCTCAGGAAAAGATTACCATCTGTAGATACAAAGAAAGTGATCCAAGGGAGAAAACTCAGGGAGAAGCAGGGCTCAAGGATACAAGAAATCTCATTGATGCCTGGTGTCATTTTTCTTCATCTCAGCCCTCAGGGTTAGTAACTTCCCAGGGGATATTTCTGTGGTTAAGGGGTTTGAAGTATTTAAAAACATATTTGGAAAGCATTTTCAAGTCCATTTTAAATTAAAAACATTAACTTAGTGATAAAATAAGACAGCCTTTTACTCTATGAATAATATTATTTTTGGAAGTATGCAAATACACATACAGAGTTATGAGGTTGGCAGACACAGTCATAAATGTGCCAAAAGAAAGTCTTTTACCTGCAGTAATAGTTATAATAACTCCTTACATCTAAGTAGCACTTTCAGGTAAAAATCTCATCACAAACATGATCTCGTTGGATCTTCCCATAGCCATTGAAAGAAGGGTACCTGGACTTGTGAAAAAAGTAGGGGCTCTGTAATGGAAGAGAACTGGCTTCAAATTATGGCTGTTCCACTTACCAGCAATGTTATGTTGAGCAAATTACTTAGCCTCTTTGAAACTAGTTTTCTTATTTTTAAAGATGGAAAAACAAATGCATATTTTATTAGTCAGCCAATGGAATGCTAATGCAAAATACCAGAAATCTGAAAGTGTACTAATTTGGGGTAGAAGCTTACAGTTACCAGGCTATAAATCATAAGTTACTTCCCTCACTGAAGTCTGTTGCCATGTGTTGGAGCAAGATGGCTGCCAACATCTGTAAGGGTGCAGGCTTCCTCTTTCTCTTAAAGCTGCATGGTCTCAGCTTCTTCCAATATCATCTATAGGCTGGAATAAGTCTCATCTCTCTCCTGGGGCTTGTTTCTCTCTGGGCTCAGCTGCTCAGGTCTCTCTGCAAGGTCAGCTGCAGACTATTAGGCTCTTTCTCTTCCCGGGGCCTCTGCTGTGTCTATGGAGCTGTCTCTATTCTTCTGTGTTCTTCTCCTGTGTATTTACTTCCTGGGGCTCCAGCATCAAAAAACTCCTACTAATTCATCTGCCATGTTGTTTTCTTGGTGAATCCCTGTTCACCAAGGGGGTGAGGACTCAACGTCCTACTGACCCCAATCAAAGCCTTGGTCATTATTTAATCAAGTAAACATGAAACCTCTGAATTTAATACAATCTAATACACCCAGAGGAACAGACCAGTTTACAAACATAATCTAATAACTATTTTTGGAATTCATAATACCAAATTGCTACACGTACCTTGCAAAGTTGGCTGGAAAACTACATCTTAAATGCAGAAATCACCCAATAGAGACCATTTATAGTAGTCTCTTAATAAATTATGACATTTGTTAGGTACAGGAGGATTTAACTAACCTATTTAATTATTTTTTCTCAAAAGGAAATGAAACATAATAAAAGTTAAGTGGTTGTGTAGTTTGATACTTTTTGTCAGAGCTAAATTGTGCTTTATGGCCTGCTAACTGTAAGCTTCTATCCCAAATAAATACCCTTTATAAAGACAAACCGATTTCTGGTATTTTGCATCATTACCCCTTTGGCTAACTAATACAAATAGAAGATATTTATGATTTATGATTCAAACCAGGTTTTATATCTTCAAGACCAGGGTCTGTCCAATGTCACTATGGCAGCCTTGGCTGTGTCTGTTAAGCAGCTCATTTTGGAGCAAATAAAGTGAATTTGCAAGATTAACCTGTGGTACATTGCATAATGCCCCCCCTTGCCCTGAAATGTTTACTTTCTGGTACTTGTGAATGTTACTTTGCATGCAAAAGAAACTTTGCAGATATGATGAAGTTCAAGATACTGAGATGGGAAGATTATCTTGGATCATCTGGATGGGCCCAATGTAATCAAAAGGGTCCTTATAAAGATAGGCAAAGTTGGCTATCACAGAGGCGAGAAGACTCAGTTGACTTTGAGGATGGAGGAAGGGGCCATGAGTCAAGAATAAAGAATAAAGAATAAAGGTGGCCTCTAGAAGCTGGAAAAGGCAAGAAAACATTTTCTTCCCTAGAGCCTCCTGAAGGAATGCAGCTCTGCTGGCCCATTTTAGTCTTTTACCTCCAGAGCTATAAAATAATAAATTAACATGGTTTTAAGTAAATAAGTTATAGCAGCAAAAGGAAACTAATGCAAAACACAATAAAGACATTTAACTTGGGAAACAGCAGGGAAAACTGGACATTATGAAACTAATCTTCACATATATTAGGACAGATGATGATTCAAAAGTAAATGCCTCAACTTCCAGTAGACCAAGATGGAGGCCAAGAAGCTCCAGGGTACTGCATCCATACAGAATATTTGAACAATTAGCAAAAACCGACAGATCCACTTTCCTTAAAACCAGAAAAATATAGGGTTGTAGTAACTGGTCAAGGGCTGGATCAAGGAAAAGCAGACTGAAATTTGGTAGACCAATCTTGCGGTACCCTGACAGTCCCTCCCCCACCTCCTTGGTGGGGTGTGGAGCCAGCCTGTACTCCTATTGTGGGTCCCTGGCCCTGTTCCAGAGGGAGCAGAGTGACCCCTGTGCACACACTGGAGTGCCTGTATGTCAGTGCTGATCTATTTGGTGGAAGCCAGAAAGACTGCACCAGGAAACTTGTCTCTGGCATGCCCTCCCAGAATTTGTCCTGAAGGTAGAGAAGAAGCTTGCAGACAGATAAAGCAGTTTAAGAAACAATTAAGTTGAAGCAACCTGGGGCAAAATACTATCTGTAATAAGTCATACACTATAGCATCCAGGAGGGGATGAAAGTCTATTTCCTGGGGAGTACAGGGAGCCCTCCAAGGCCATAAGCAAGAACAAGCCCAGGAAATGATGCAGGGTCTATGGCTACAGGCAAACTCTGGAAAGACAGCGAGGACCCTGGACTTTGTATTCACCTTAGTCTGATCTTCTTGACGGGAAGGCTAAGCTTGAAAGGAAATCGCCAGCCAAAGCAGAGCCAATTTGCAAAGATTGTGAAAGGCACATTTTGCTTTGGTTTGTTTGTTTTGTTAGATCCTGGCGTTCAAGGAAATCTCTATCATATCACTAGCTGGGTACAAACATAAGGAATAGACAGATAAGAAAATAATCGCAGAGCTAACACTTTAACATTTAAAATGTACAATGTGCAACAAAAGATAACAAGACAATGAGAAGGGAAATGATGGTTAAGGAAAGGGACAAGATAAAAAGACAGAAACAATCAAGGAAGAGGACCAGACTTTGGACAGAGTGGAAAAAAGACTGTGCAAAATTATCCTAAAGAGTAAAACATAATGTATATGTGTATAGACCATGGTTAGTAGCAATGCTTCAATTTGTGTTCATCAATTGTAGCAAATGTACCACACTAATGAAAGATGTTATTAATGAGGGAAAGCGTGGGAGGGGGAGGGGTAGATAGATGAGAATTTCCTATATATTTTTTTCCTTTTTAAATTTATTTTAATTGAAGTATATCATTCATACATGAACATACATAAACAATAAGTACATAGTAAAAGTCATGAGCTTACAAAATAAACATGCATAACATCATACAGAGATCCCATACATGACCCCTCAACCAACAGCTTGGATTTTTGTGAAACATTTGTTACAAACTTTGCAAGAGCATCATCAAAATATTAGTACTAACTATAGTCCATATCTTACATCTGATGTATTTTCCCCCCAAATCACCCTAATATTTTAAAATATATTTTTATTAAAGAGGTTGTACACTTACAAAACAATCATACACGTGTAGAATTCCCATTCAACAGCCCTTCACTAAAAACACCATATTATGGTGGAATATTTGTTACAGATTATGAGATAATATCATCAGACCATTACTGCAAACCATGGTCCATAGTGTACATTTGACACAATTTTTCCACAGCCCCCCATTATCAGCACAGTATATCTTTGGCATTGACAAAAGAACATTAAATTATTTATGTTAACCACAGACCATAGGTCACACCAATTGTATTTTTCCCATACTTCTTCACATTCCCACCACCCTGCAATAGTGATGTACATCTGCTCTAGCTCACAGAATGACATTCTTGCATCTGTACCATCAACCACAATTCTTATCCACTTCCGGGTTCACTGTTTTACTCAGTCCCTAGATTATTTGCAAGCTTTCTTGCAATTGACATTTATGTGCCTGGACTACCCTTTTCAGCCACAATCCCATTTATAAACCAGCTGTTACTCACTGCAATCTGTTACCACCAACTCTATCCATTTCCACACTTTTACAGTCCAGTTAATTAAAACTACTACATACATTAAGCATCAGTAATTCTTCTCAACACAGCTGCAACTCCTACTCTACAGCTCAATGGACTCACCCAGGACACCTGGTGGGGAGATGATGATGGACAATGGCCATCCCAGGGAATGTAGAGAGTCTGCAGCTGCAGGCAGGGTAATCCCATCCATCTTATCCATGGGATATAAGCCCCCTCTCACTTGGAGGTGGAGTGGACATCACCATCTCAGACTGCTCAGGATATGGGGAAGAGCTATGGACTAGAGTGGACTTACTGGTATTCTGTTATAGACATATTGTGATTCACTCAATGGAAGTAATTACAACATTAATGTGGAACCAGTGGCCACTGGACACTTTGGGGACAGAGAGAGGGAAAAACAATTGTAATACAGGGGCTTTTTTGGCACTTGAGAATTATCCTGAGTGACATTGCAATGACAGATATAGGCCATTTTATATCATCATATAACATGCAGAGCTCTGTGGGAGAGTGTGGTCTACAATGTGAACTATGGTCCATTCTTAGTGGCAAAGCTCCAAGATATGTATATCTCCTGTATTTTTGATATAACATTTATGTAATCTAAAGCTCCTTTAAAAATAAAAAATAAAATTATTTTTTAAAATTACCCTTAATACGGTCAAGGAGATAAAGCAGAAAATGGAAAAAAGAACTAAAAGATATGAGGAAAACAATGAATGACAATATGAGAATCTCTATGAGATTCTAAATAAGAACCAAACAGAAATACTGGAGTTGAAGACATGGTTGTTGAACCCGCCACACTAGGGAAGAAGAGTCTATTCACCAAATGGTACTGGGAGAACTGGACATTCCTATTCATAAGAAAGAAAAAGGACCCTATTTCACACCTTATACAAAAATTTACTCAAAATGGATCAAGGACCTAAATATAAAAGCTGGAACCAAAAAGCTCCTGGAAGAAAATGTAGGGAAACATCTTCAAGACCAGGTGGTAAGTGGTGGATTCTTAAACCTCACACTGAAGGCAGAAGCAATGAAAGAAAAAAACAGATAAATGGAACCTCCTCAAATGTAAACCCTTTTGTGCTTCAAAGGACTTTATTAAGGTGAGAAGGCAGCTTACTCAATGGGAGAAAATATTTGGAAACCACATATCTGATAAGGGTTTGATTTCCACGCTATATATAAAGATCAAACAACTCAACAATAAAAGAGCAAGTAATCACATTTTAAAATGAGCAAATAACTTACATATTTCTCCAAAGAGGAAATAGAAATGGTGAAAAAGCACATGAAAAAATGTTCAATATCACCAGCTATTAGGGAAATACAAATCAAAACTTCAATGAAATATCATCTCATACCACATAGAATGGCCATTATTAACAAAATAGAAAACACTAATTGCTGCAAAGAATGTGGAGAAATAGCAACACTCCTTCACTGTTGGTGGAAATATAGAATGGTGCAGCCTCTGTGGAAATAGTTTGGTGATTCCCCAGGAAACTAAATATAGAACTGCCATATGATCCAGCAATTTCTCTACTAGGAATTTATCCAGAAGAACTGAAAACTGTAGTGCAAATAGACATTTGCACACTGATGTTCATAGTGGCGTTATTCACAATTGCCAAAAGATGGAAACAACCAAAGTGCCCATTAACTGATGAATGGATAAACAAAGTGTGGTATATATATACGATGGAATACTATACTGCTGTAAGAAGAAATGAAATTGGGACACATATGATAGCATGGATGAACCTTGAAGACATTCTGCTAAATGAAATAGCCAGATACACAAGAACAAACATTGCATGGTCTCATTAATATGAACTAAATACAAAGAATAAATGCATGGAATTAAAACCCAGCGTACAGGTTATTAGGACATAAGAGGAAGGCTGAGACAGGGTACTGTTGACTAATGTGTGTAGAAGTTTTAATTAACTTGACTGTAAAATTGTGGAAATGGATAGAGTTGATGGTAACATATTGTAGTGAGTAGAATGAATGAAGTGGTTTATAAATGGGATTGTGCCTGAAAAGGGTAGTCTAGAGAAGTAAATGTCAATTGAAAGAAAGCTGGACAATAATCTGTGGACTGAATAACAGTGAATTCAGAGGTGGATGAGAATTGTGGTTAATAGTACAAATACAAGAATGTTCTATTATAAACTAGAACAAATGTACATCACTACTGCAAGGTGGTAAGATCGTGGAGAAGCATTACAATTACAAAATACAATTAATGTAATCTGTGGATGATATTTAACAACATTACTATAATATTTTTGCATCAATGCCAAAGCTGTACTTTATTAATAATAGGTGGTATGGAAAATACACCAATGTATTTTATAGATCATAGTTAGTAGTAATAGTCTGATGATATTATCTCATAATCTGTAAAAAATGTTCTACAAGAATGTAGTGTGTTGGTGGAAGGGTGTTTTCTGGGAATTCCACACATATGTATGATTGTTTTTTAAGGCCACAACTTCTCTAATAGAAATATATTTTAAAAATGTAAATGGATTAAATTCTCCCATCAAAAGACAGAGATTATCAAAGTAGATATGAAAGCATGACCCAACTATGTCCTATTAACAAGAGACTCATCTGAAATTCAAAGACACAAGTAGGTGGAATGTGAAAGCATGGAAAAATTGCCATGCAAATAGTAACCAAAAGAGAGCTGGGGAAGCTATACTAATATCAAATAAAAGAGACTTTAAGGCAAAAATTGTTATGATAAAGGAGTCAATTCAACATAAAGACATAATAGTTATAAATATATGCACAAATGGCAGATTCCCAAAATATATGAAGCAAATATTGACATATTTGAAGGCGGAAATAGATGGTTCTTAGTTAATAGGAGGAGACTTCCATACGCCACTTCCAATAATGGATAGACTGTCTAGTCAGAATATCAATAAGGAAACAAAAAACTTGAATGATATGCTAAACCAACTAGACCTAACAGAATTATATAGAACACTCCACCCAACAGTTGCAGAGTACACATTCTTCTCTATTGCACATGTATCATTCTCCAGGTTAGACCATACCTTAGTCTAAACACAAATCTCAGGAAATTAAAAAAATAATGAAGTAATTCAATATATCTTCTCCAAATACAATAGAATGCAGCTAGAAATCAATAAAAAGAGGGATAATGAGAGAATTCACAAATACTGTTAAATTAAACAGCATGATTTTAAACAACTCTGACAGTTTGAAGCTTTTGTGAAACCCAGAAAAGATCATGTTCAAGAAGCTAATCCATTCCTGTGGGTGTGGTATGCTTTGTTAGATTGAATTCAGTTAAGGGGACTTTTGATTAGATCACTTTTGATTATATTGCTTTAGGGTCTTTGCTTGGACTACTTCAGTGAGATGTGACCCAGGGTGGGTCTTGGCCCTCTTGCTAGAGTCATTTATAAATGGAGAATTGAATTTTATATTGCCATGTGAAAGAGGACTCCAGGATCACTTACAGCCACAGAAAGACAGAGTAACTCCCAGAAGCTGAGAGAGGAGAGACAGAGTAACTCCCAGAAGCTGAGAGAGGAGCCAGAGGCTGGAATCAGAAGAGCAGCCCAAAGCTAAAGAGATGTAACCTGGGAGAGATAAGGTATGTACTAGGTCACTCTCAACTGCAATTCAGTGAGGCTGCATCTCTGATGATGCCTTGATTTGGACATTTTAACAGCCTTGGAAGTGTAAGGCTAAAACACTCCCATTATAAAAGCTAACCCATTTCTGGTAACTTTGCATTGGCAGACTATAGCAAACGGAAATAACAACCAATGAGTCAAAGAAGAAATCACAAGGGAAATTATGAAATATCTTGAGTAGAATGAAAATGTAAGCAGAACATACCAAGATTTATGGGATGCAGCAAAGGCAGTTCTGAGGGGGAAATTTATAGCTCTAACTGCTTACATGAAAATGAAGGAAGATTTCAAACAAGAAACCTAAGTTCATACCTGAAGGATCTAGAAAAAAAAGGAGCAAACTAAACCCAATTTGAGAAGAAGGAAGGAAATGGCAAAGATTACAGTGGAGATAAATGATATAGGGAATAAAAAAAAAAACTAGAGAGAATCAACAAAACTAGATGTCAGTTCATTGAAAAGACCAATAAAATTGACAAACATTTAGCTAGACTGACAAAGAAAAAAGAGAGAGGGACACAAATAACTAAAATCAGACATGAAAATAGGGATCTTATTACTAAACCCACAGGCATCTAAAGCATTATAAAAAGATACTATGGAAAACTATACATCAAAAAATTAGATAACCTAGTTGAAATGAACAAATTGCTAGAAACACACTACCTACTTACACTAAATCAAGAAGAAATAGAAGATCTCAACAGACTAATAACTAGTAAAGAGATTAAATCAGTAATCAAAAACCTCCCAATAAAGAAAATGGATTGGGTTGCTTCACAAGTAAGTTTTACCAACAATTCCAATAAAAATTAACAGCAATCATGCTCAAACTCTTTAAAAAAATTGAAGTAGAGGAAATACTTTCTAATTCATTCTATGAGGCCAATATCACTATAATACCAAAACCACATAAAGATACCAAAAGAAAAGAAAATTTCAGACTAATACCCCTTATGAATATAGATGCAAAAATCTTCAACAAAATCCTAGCAAACCAAATCCAACAGTACATTAAAAGAATTATACACCATGATCTAGTGATATTTATCCAAGGTAGGCAAGAGTGGTTCAACATAAGAATATCAATTAATGTAAAACACTACATTAACAGAAAGAAAGAAAAAAAACCACAAACACAATGATATCAATTTATGCAGAAAATCCATTTGACAAAACCCAGCACCCATGCTTCATAAAAACACTTAGAAAACTAGGAATAGAAGGAAACTTCATAAACATGATAAAAGACATATGTGAAAAACCCACAGCTAACATCCTACTCAATGGTGAAAGAATGAAAGTTTTCAGGTTAGACCATACCTTAGTCTAAACACAAATCAGGGACATGACAATGATCTCCATTGTTACCACTGTTATTCAATATTGTACTGGAATTTCTAGGCAGAGCAATAGGCAAGAAAATTTCCATCTAAATTGGAAAGGAAGAAATAAAACTACATAATTGCAGATGACATGATCCTACAGACAATTGTGAAAAATATACAACAAAGCTACCAGAGCTAATAAATTAATTCCGGAAAGTGGCAGGTGCAAGATAATACAAAAAATCAATAGTGTTTCTGTACACTAATAATGAACAATTTGAAGAGGAAATCAGGCTAAAAAACTGATTTACAGTAGAAACTAAAAAAATCAAATATCTAGAAATAAATCTGACCAAGGATGTAAAAGAGTTATACACAGAAAATTACAGAAATCAAAAGAAATCAAAGAAGACCTAAACAAATTGAAGTGCATTCTGTGTTCATGGATTGGAAGACTAAATATTGTGAAGATTTAAATTATACCAATTGTGATCTACAGATTCAACATAGTCCCGATCAAAATTCCCACAGCACTTTTTAGAAAAATTCCAAAAGTCAATCATCCAATTTATAAGGAAGGGTAAGAGACACTGAATAGACAAAGACATCATGAAAAAGAACTAAGTTGAAAGACTCACACATTACTATCTTAATACTTATTACAAAGCCACAGCAATAAAAATGCATGGTATTGGCACAAGGACAGGCATATAGACCAATGGAATTGATATGGGAGTTCAGAAATAAACCCTCACATCTATGGCCAACTGATTTTTGATAAGATGTCAAGACCCATCAATGGGAAAAGAACAGTCTCTTCAACAAATGGTACTTGTAAATTTGAATATCTGTATGCAAAAGAATGTACATGGATCCCTACTACACACTATATCCAAAAATCAACTTAAAATGTATAAATGACCCAAATTTACTAACTAGAAATATAAAACTCCTGGAAAAAAGCACAGGGCTGCATCTTTAGGATCTTGTATTCAGCAATGGTTTCTTAGACTTTATACCCAAAGCATGAGCAACAAAAGGGAAATTGGATAAATAAGACCCTATCAAAATTAAAATGTTTGTGCATGAAAGGACTTCATTATGAAAAGCAAAAGACAATCTACAGAATGGGAGAAAATATTTGGAAACCGCATATCCAATAAGGGTTTAATATCTAGAATATATAAAGAAATCTTATAACTCAATAAGAAAAACAACCCAATTAAAAAACGGGCAAAAGATTTGAATAGACATATATCTAAAAATATATACAAAGGGCCAAAAGGCACATGAAAAGATGCTTAACATCATTAGCCTTTAGAGAAATGCAAGTCAAAGCCACAATATGAAGCCCTTTCACATCAAATAGAATGGCTACTATTAAAAAAATAGAAAATTGCAAGTATTGGAGAGGATATGGAAAAATAGGAACCCTCATTCGTGGTTAGTGGTAATGGAAAATGGTTCAACCACTGTGGAGAACAGTTTGATAGTTCCACAAAATGTTATATATAGAATTAACATATTACCCAGAATTTTATTTCTAGATATATACCCAAAAGACTTGAAAGCAAGGATTTGAACAGATATTTGCTTACTGATGTTCATAGCAGCACTATTCACAATTGCCAAAATATGGAAGCAACCCTAGTGTCTATCAACAGATGAATGTATAAATAAAATGC
>PVKH010019689.1:0-14824 GCA_004027955.1 Chaetophractus vellerosus | reverse complement strand
GTCCATGCTCAATGGCAACACCCCAGGATGTGTTTATCAATTGCAATGAATGTGCCACATTAATGAAGGATATTGTGTATGTGGGAGGGTGTGGGAGGTATGGGGAGTGGGGCATATGGGAATCCCTATATTTTTCATGTAACATTTGTGTAATCTAAGTATCTTTTAAAAAGTTAAAAAATATCTTTTAAAAAAAGAAGGCAGGGCCCGGCTAGATAGCTCAGTGGATAAGGGCGCGCTGGGTTACCACATGGGAGGCCCCGGGTTTGGTTTCGGGGACCTCTCCGGGCAGGCAGGCGGCCTTGAGAAAGGCAAGCCGCTGTGGGCTGGGCAGAGCCGCCGTGGGCAAGGCAAAAAGCCGCCATGGGCAGGGCGGAGCCCCCACGGGCATGGCAAAGTCACCCGTGAAAAGCAGAGCTGCTGCCTGCAAACCGCGGAAGCCCAGCAGCCCGCAAAAAACATGGAGGACTGCTGCCAGCAAAACATGGAGCGGAGCCGCCTGTGAAAACGGAATGGAGCCACCCTCGAACGGAACGAGCTGCCCCCACAGAAGGCCTACTCGGCACGTTGCCGCAAAGACGGGGGGAGACAAGAAGCAGACATAGAGGAACACAGAAGAATGGACACACAGCAGGAGCAAGCAGAAAGGAGGGGGATATGTAATAAATAAAAAATAAATCTTTAAAAAAAAAAGCAGGCAGGACGATTAAACATAACATGGTATATGTATGGAACAGAAATTAAGAGAGTAGGTAAAAATCTAGGGGATTCTGGATAATGTATGGATTTTAGTTAATAATTGTTTTTCAGTATTGGCTCACTAGTTATAAAAAATGTACTGTAATAATGTAAGATGTTAAGAATAGGGAAAACTATGTGAAGGATGTATGGAAACTCTCTGTATTAACTTCAACATTTTTCTGTAAATCTAAACTCCTGTAAAAAAAAGTTTATTAAGAAAAAAATTGTTTGACATATTTTGTCTTAGTATTGGAAGTGCCAACTGTTTTCCTGAATCCCCAATTATCATCCCCAGGAATAATAACACACTAAACTTTCAGAACAAAGTTGTAAATAGGGAAACACACACACACAGACAGACATAAACACACAGATGCATATACACATACACATGCATATCTTCACACTCATTATCACAGAGCAGGTAGGGGCGAAGAAGAGCACAATAAAGGTGGGAGAACATCCAAGGCACATTCCGTTCCTCATTTACCTCCTGTCCAAGAAACCAACATAGATTATCTTCCACAAGTCCTGTCATTTTGCCAAGGAAAATCATCTCATAAGCTAACTTCCCTGACTTCCATTTGAGTGGATCTCAACATGACCCAACAAATACTCACAACATACATTCCAAGTCACAGGATGGTTTATACTTTCACTTCCCTAGGATAGCTAATATTTGAAACTAGTTTACTCTATGGGAGTTCTTTAATACTTGGGTAAGAAAAGTAAACATCTTGCCCCAAGCCAATAAATGCATGACAATCTGCAAATTTAATATAAAAATAATTAATTTTCATAGATGGTGGTGTAGTCCAGCAAAACCATGTAAATTTGTCCTATTAAATAGATAAAAGAAATAAAAACATAATGAAAATGTTTATTTATAGAACAGTTTTTAGTAGAGAGTAATAGAATGAAACTATTCTAAAGCTGGAAGGAATTTTTGACACAGGCTTTTATATTTTAACAAAGCAAATCTATTTAGAGAAGCTACTTTTAATGTACCCATTCATTTTATTCATGCATACACAGCTGCTAAAGTGGTAATCCTATTGGCCTTTACCATGAAGAAAAAAGCTAAATATTTTTCCATTTTGATTTTGTCAATTTGACTCTTTTACTAGTCAAAGAAAAGCTAACTTTGGTCGAGCAAGAATGAATAACAATAATCCCAAATAAGTGGAGTGTAAAATAATGACTTTATGCTTTTACAATGTGTATGGCAGCACCCACATACATCCAGTCCATAGACACCTAATCCATAGAGTTTACTTATTCATTTACTTATTGATTAATCACCTCAAAAAAACCCTATGAAAAACAACAAAAACATTAGTTAGGCTTCTACCTGTGTATCTTTCCACCAAAGGGGAGACAGCATAAATTAGAGAAAGAAAAAAATATGAGATGTATCGTGTATACCATTTCTAGACAGAGAGAAGCTATAAAGATTTTATTGTTAGTTTTATTTACTTGTTTATTTACTTACTGTGTTATTTTATTCACTTGAAGAGTTGAACAAGAATTGTAGAAGCACAATGGCAGCCCTTTTAATTTACCGGGTGCACTTTGTCCATTAGAAACACACTGTCTTGTTTAGAGCTTGGATATAATCAGATTCGCTTTCCCTACCACAGAAAAGCAGATTCCTTAACACCCAGCATATGTCTTGCCTTATACTTGCCAAAAGAAGTAAGGTGCTCTCTTAAGAATTAAGAAAATTGATCAGTTTATCAAAAAAGTTATTGGATAACTTGTAGGTGAAAAGCTTTTACTAGATATTACGTGGGATAGGTTATGTTAGAGAAAAGGCCCTTAAGGTACATCCAAGCAATTTGAGTATTTGAAAATGCATTTAACAAGAAAGCTCATCTATATAAATAGCCAAATTTGGGCAGAGATGATAAAAATTCATAAAAATTCCAAGGACATAACAGTCAAGATCATGAAAGCATGAAAGTGAGGTGAATGTTTGCTGGGTGTGCCTTTGTCACTCTTCTGGGCAGAGGAGAATTCAGTCGGGAGTGAACTTTCCTGTTTCTCTCTCTGGTAACATTATCCTGAGTGCCTCCTACCTGGAGTCTTCTCAATTCCCTGACTCCACATAGATAGGGGAAATTTTTCTTGTCTCACCCACACTCCCTCCACACCCACATACATCCAAACCTTGAAAGACATATAAATAACACTATAGTCAAAGATTCACTAACAAAATCCAAATCAGATGGAGTTGTGGAAGAGGAGAAAGAAGTGATGAGTGCAGTCTTGTGGTAATCTACTAATTCAACTGCATCATTCCTGTTGTTCTAAGGCAGGATGCTTGGAAGTAGGAGTCTCTTTTCAGAACTGGAAATGCTTTCATAAAGGTGTTGTATATGTTCATGAAGGGTCTATCATAGACCACTTCTTTAGTCTTCTGTCCATACTCTTACCTGATCAGATCTTCTCTCCTCCCTAAGCACTGGCATTCCTTGCTTCCTCCTTACTTCCTCTGGCCATAGTAATCTGCCCAGTTCCCAGTTGTTCACAAACCCCAGGCAGACTCTTGTGCCTTAGAAATTGTCATGCATTTGGGTATAACTTGTGAGTCATGGACACGTGTCATCTACCCCCTTCTGCTTTTGGGTAAAGGAGAGGGAAACATTTTAGACAGAGGGGTTGGAAGAGGGAATGAAGTGCAGTACAAAAATCAACCTTCCAGGTCGTGATTTGTTTTGTTTTTGCTTTCCTTCAGTTGTTTCAAGTGATATAAATGAAATTTTTTTAAAAAAATTCTGAACTCACTCTACAAAGGTTGATTTCCTTAAAATAGATTCTCTTTGATTTGTAACTTTCATATATATATATATGTATATATATATATATATATGCCAGAAGAGTCTCTGTCCCTTTTACAACTTGAATTCCATTACCAAACACTTGCCTTAAAGATGATATCCCCTTTACAATTTTTGTGTTTTCTTCCTTACTGTGAAGTTATGGATTGGGGTGGTCCAACATATAAAACTTCTGAGATGCAGTATGATTTAGGTTATTCATGTAAGTGTGAGATACAGATTGCTATTTGTTTAGCAAACTGGTGTCTTCCTATGAGACACACAACTAGAGAACATTTCCTAGCTTAGGTGTGGTCATGTCACAAAGTTCCAGCCAATGGAAGATGAGCAGAAATAAGATGTGCCACTTCCAGTTCTAGCCCATAGAATTATCCTACATAATCTTCCACGATCTGTTATATTTTGTCTGCTGGATGGTGCAGAACATCCAGCAAGGGATGCTGAGATCGAAGAGGATGTTAGAGCCACAAAATGGAAGTAGAGCCTGGTCCTTGAATCCCATGTGGAAGGCTGCCAACCTAGCTTTTGAATTACAAATTGTTTGAATAATAACTACATTCTTAGGGTATTAAGCCACAATGACAAGGTAAAGTGACATTAGCAATGAAGTTATTTAAACTAACAAATACATTTGAAATAGAAGTTAAGTATTATGATAATGAAAACCTAACATTTGTGACACTAGTTTAGTATTAGACAGCAGGCAACAAGAAAACATACACAGTAGACTTGCAGCAAAATATTTGGTAAAACTGCCATGTGCAATAACTTGGAAGGGAGATCATTGCCCACTGATTTTGTGGCCCTAGGGGAAGTGGTTGGAAAGATTCAGTGGGGTAGTTAGCTGGCTTCTAATGATGGCCTGTGGCAAAGTATTACAAGAAAGAGGTGAGATCTGGAGAGAACTGGCTGCTTTTCAAACAGACTGAAGTGGAAGGAACAAATCCAAAGAAAAAGACTTTATGGAGTTGGCAAAATAGAGTGTATCGTATTCCAATAGGAAGAACTCAGGGTGTGATTACTGGCATGTGGAAAAATCTAGAAGCAACACATCAGAAGTCGACTAATATTTTAGAAAATGTTATTGTCAAAGGATTCAAGCCTGAACTAAAACACAGCTTAGTTGTTCAAGCCTTACAACAACTTTGGGTACTCAGTTAGATTGGAAAGCAGAGAGCTGCAAAAACTGGGTGACCCTAAGGAAGGCATATTCACAGCATCCCACAATGCTGTGGCCAAAGTGGATAATAAATTAGAAATACTTGACCAAAGCTGCATACAAAGGGCCTTCAAAACCAAGGACAAGGGAGTTTTCAAAGAGAGGAGGCCTAAATGAGACGCTTCTCTGCTTCCCAGGAAAAGGGGACTACACAAATTTTATCAGCAGGATTGAATAACTGTTAGAGACAGAGTATCTCCTGTTCTTGCCTTTTCTAAGTAAGAGCTAGAATCTACGGTAAGGTCATCAGGAGCTGAAATGAATCAAAGTCCCTGACTCGGTGCATGAAAGATTTCCTGCAAATGTCTGCACTGGAATTTGGCTGGTGATCAGTAATTTTTATTGGTTTAAGACATTGAAACCTGGGTTTTTTTGGTAGTAAGCATTATCTTAACCAGAAAGTGAAAACATTAATTGTCAAACAGAAAATAAAAGAGTGTAAACAAAAATAAGGAGTTGGAATAGGTAATATAGGTTCATAAGATATGTAGTAGACTGGAGTTAGCAGAGAAAGTATTCAAATATTGAAATCAGTAGCTTAAATGCATATGTGATGAGAATAGTAGGATGCATTATTACTTGTAGATACCTTAGGCTGAATTAATGCATCAGCTGAGCTTTTATTACTTCGGATCCCTTCTGGCACATTTTTCAAGAATGGCTACAATTAGCCTCTTCCCTGTATCTGCATACCCTTGCAATGTGTCTTAGTTTGCCAGGGCATGTTTTAGGACATCCAGTTCACGCTCTGGTGGTATATCTGTAGGCTGGGAGGGAGCAGGGCTCCTCCACTGTGGCAGCATGAGGAACTTAAATATACTTATCAAACACTCCATGAGAAATTGTAGGGAGAATGCATGGAGTTAGGGGACTAAACTCTAAGTCTTATGAGTCCCAAATCACCATGTTCTAACCTGGGTGGTGCATCTGGTGAGTGCTCAGCCTTGGCTTGCTGGGAGGGCCAGCAGTAAACAGTGGTGATCTATTCTCAATAACCTCACAGGGTTATGGGCAATTCAGAAATAATGGGATCAAGGACCAAAAACATACTCCATCTTCACCGAAGGAACTCATCAGGAGTTCCAGAAGGAACATGTCCCCTTGTGCTGTGAACTAAAATATAAAGACTAATGGAATGTTTTCTATGGGTTTGGCTTTATTTATAGGACTTGAGAAGTGACAACTAGATGAATTCCTGAAACAGATGAATTGAGACACATATTCCTTCATTGGGACAACAGCAACATGATCGAGGCGGTGGAGACCCCACACAAATAGTTGTATTTGAGATGGGTATTTTCATCTAATAATTACTTTCACCATGAATCAAATACATTTTAAATAGCTTAAAAAGAAATAGCATTTAGTTTCATTCTGATGAGGATGAAGCTTTGCTTCGTTTGACCAAGGGTGTTTAAGATTTGAACAATAATGTGTAATATAGAAAGTCTTCAACAGCAACCTTTTCCATTCTAACTAGTGCATAATATTGGTTTTGCAATCATTTAGTAATTATATAAGGAGGACATATTTATTACGAATTATTGATTTTATAATTACTGCTGCTGGTATTCACATTATTACACAATGGAAATCTTTTAATATACAATGCTCTTCATCCTCAGCTGGCGAATAGATAGTGCAATGCAATTTAGAGAGTAGCCAACAGTAGATATTTATCGGTATTTTTCTCTTTTTTTTTTCTGCCAACCAGCTAAATGGTTTGCTTTCAGAAAAATATTGCTAATGGTTCTTAAGCAGAGAGGAATGTCCAATTTCAAGGTCATTCCTGGAAGTTGATTACAGCCACCCAATGAGCACAAGGTTCCTATTTAACTGTTAAGTTATTTTTGCTGCACTCATTGCTGGGAATTAAAAGTTATGGCTGTAAATTTGCTGCCAGCTAAATAGACATCAAAGGCCACAATCATACACTGGATCATGACACATGGAGATATATCTCTTATGAAATTGATTTTTCTCCATGTGCAAGGCAGCTTTGCGTTACTCCCCTCGTGGAGCTTAGCACAGGAAACGTCTAGGCAGGCCAAGTGTAATTGTCAGCATAGTTTATATTCTAGACGGAGAACTCCTTTTATTATTTTTTTCCCTCTGTGAAGATGTGCAAAAAAGGTTGTCTAAGCATATATTTTGATTTTACTTGCCAACAGATTGTGAATAGCTGATTTAAGGTCACTGTCACCCCCAAATGGGAAAAGATTAGGTTTCTGAGGACCAGAAATATTAAAAAGTCTGCCCAAGCAATATTTGCTGCTCACCAGAATTCAAAATTGCTGATTTTCACTCCAGAAACATCTCACAGAGTTTTGTAAAGGCTGTTGAGTCTATTAGGCTGTTTTAATCCTTCAGATTTTTCACTATCCTGAGGATAAGAGCATCAAATAGAATTACATAGGCTTGATCAGTATTTTTCTCTCTTCTGTATATCCACTTGCTAGAGGGACCCATATTTTTCTCAAACAATGTTCAAATAAAAAGTTGTGTCTAAATGAAATACCTGAAAAATGAAATAATATTTTAAGTGCATGCAGGTAGGGGTGGGTGCTATTTCCAAGCCTCCTACATGGTATAATTTTGTACGTAATGCTTTCTGCTGTGAATTTTGCTGGTGTGATTGGGAACTCATCATTAGAGCCAATGACTGGAGACAGGAGGCTGGCTGACCCCAAATGACTTCTTTCATCTGCAAAGATGAGCTAGTTATTGTATTTTGGTGGAAGTTGAATTCCAAACTCACCAGCTCCTAGATGTAGAACACTTTACAATCTCACCCCAAATTTACTTTTCAAATTTATCTCCCACTACAGTCAGGCATAGCGTCTCACTTCCCATAATTAGGGCATGCTTATTCCCATCCCCTTGCAGTTCCCATACCCTGAAAAGCTCTCCTCTCTCTTCTCTGTCTTAGTACCCACCCACCTCCGCCCTTGCGCCCCCATCTCACTCTCTCTCTCCTCTCTACATATTCATTTGCTGTCCATGGATCCTTCACATACCCGTTTGAGTTCTATGTCCTTCAGGAAACACTCTTCTCTTTTAGGATACTGCTCACTTATAAACTTACTCATATTCTAATTCTCTTATTATCTGCCTGCTTTATGTGCTGATTTGCAATTGTTTCTCTAACCAGAGAAGATCTTTCTTTTTAACGATGAGGAATGCTATCTGCTCTTTTGCAAACAAAAGGTTTGGCCCACAGAGGTGTTTAGTAAATGCTTTTAAAAAGAAATGTAATGGAATTGAATTCTGGCAAATGGGATTCTGGCTGTGAATGGGCAAGGAACAGTCTGTGACAGGACCACACCATGGATGCTCCTTAATTTGATATTGTGACAACATTATATTAGCTACACTTTGTTAACTGATCTATCAAACGGTCTTAGTCACCCCTTTTACCCCTCAGGATGAAGGAAAGTGAGGTAGATATGATAACTCCCATTTCACAGACTAAAAAATGAGATTTAGAGAAATTAAGTAACATGGTCAATGTCACAAAACCAGCCAAAAAGCTAGCAAATGAGCTGACTTTGAATCCTGACTTTGCAGCCCATATTCTCCCCTACATTGCTCCCCAGTTACGTCACAGTTCTCTTCCTGCTTTCTTTGATTCTCCAACAATGCACATAGGGTGCTTTGTAAATGTAGAATGAATAAACATAGTTTAATAGGCTTTTACAAAAGGGCATACTATATCATTTTGTCTCTATTAATACCATCTTCATCTTCACTCAGTTGATGTTCTCACTCATTTCCACTCATAAATATTTGCCTTTCAGAAAACAACCCCAATCTCACCACCAAAATCAAACATTTTGTGGCTTCTTCAGGCCATATCAATCTCATTGTCCATACATCACAAAGAATTATTTTTCATCTCCATTTCTGAAAGATTTTGATTCTCGGTGGGTTTCATGCTCATTTCTTATTTAAAGTTAGATTTGTAATAAATGAGCCTTGGAACTAAGTGATTTCTGGCTCTGGCCATGTTCAACCTTCTTTACCTTGTGTTTTTCCTCAGTTGGAATCTAAACATTCTTACATTCACTAAAGCTCACACATACACATGCACACACACATACACACACATACAACTTTTAAAGAGAGCTCAACCACATAGTATCCTAACTCAGTGTCTAACCAGTTCAGAATCATGAGTCTGCAAACAGCAAAGGACAGGATGTGATTGTACCATACCCAATTTGATTGTACACAATTATTTGATTGTGTCCTATAAACTTTTTTTTCCACCATGTCATTTAGTTACTTGAAGCAGAATTCATATCATGAAATTTCTTCTTTTATACCACATAGCCCTCAGCACGTTATGAGGAAAGTAAAAGGTCCTAGAGAGATATTGTTTTGAGGCATCTATCACTACACCCACCATGGTTCCACCATGGATCCCAGCATCAGATAAATATATATGGAGACATGAATAAAGGCATCTCATTGCACCATAGAATCAGAGGAGAATTGTGCATTGTACCTCCTAAGGTAGAAGGAATGGGAATTTCCCTTCTTTGATTCTCAAAATGGCTGTGCATAAGAATCAGCTGTGGAAATTATTCACACTTTGAGTATCTAAACCCTATCCCATATTTAAGTAAGCAGGATCACATGGACCGAGTATTAAATAAGGAATGCATGATTAATCTTTCAGAGACCAATAAAGGGCTTTCCTCAGACCCTATGAAAGTTGAGGAGATCTCAGTGACAATCATCCGAGCTGATCATCTTAATTTTCCCAATCCTTGAGATCACTGGAAAGGAAAAGAGTTCAGGCCACACCACATCTCCCTCTTAGAGAGAGTGATGCACATTAACTGAGAAGTTATAGGATACTCTAGAATAGTGATATGTTTCTCTCTCTCCTCTTCTTACTCTTTATTTCAATGAATTCATTCATTCATTCCATATTTATGTAGCACCTACTCTGATTTAGGCACTCTCCTATGAGCTTGGGATATAAAGCTTATAGGAGATAAAAAAATATTTTAAAGTAAATAAATAAATTACAAAATGAATGGTAAATCTTGTGAAGATAAAACCCAGGGTGTTGACAGAGAAATATCACTGAGATGAAGGGAGTTCTTTTAGATTATATGGTCAGGAGGAATGACCTGAAAGAGGTAGCATAAAAGTTCTGGGAGCAGTGTTCCAGGCAGAAAGCCACAGGTACTAAAGGCCTAAGGGAGGAGCAAGATGCATGGTGTTCAGTTAAAAAAAAATAGCATAAATCTAATGTTCTGGGAGAGGAAAAGGGAGGAAATGATCTTAAATGAAGTAGGAAGAGGCCAGTGTCAACAGTAAGGATTTGGGATGTAATTTGGAGCATATCTGGAAGCCATCGGAAAGTTTTAAATACAGAAACAATGTGACATTACTTATTAGTTGAGTGTACAAGGTACTATGCTCTGGTTGATTCTATGGGGAATAAAGTGATGGAGGAGTCAGTGGATTTTACAATCCCGTTCTACTTTAGGAATTTGACACAAAAATAAGCATGAAGAAAATATTTCACAAACATATGTTCACTTCATAGAAATATTTTGAGTAATAAATATGTGTATTTACATACATCTGTATACATGTATTATATGAAATTGTATACTTCAGAAAGATAGTCACATGCTTCTAAAAGGTACCAAGTACAACACATAGTCAGTTGGAACCTTAAAAATATTTCTAATGAAGCTATTTTGCTTGGATTTGTGATAAAAGAGAACAGGGCTGGATTTCTTTCATTTATACAGTTTCTAGAACAGATTATTATGGTTGAATTTTCCAAAATAGATTTTATTTTTCCATTTTGTAAACATGTGATTGTTATTTATATACCTTTCATTTGTCTGCAGATGTTCAGCTTACAGACACTCAATCAAACTAATGAATTATGAAATGAAACTAATAGTAACTCAACTTTCCCAAATTGCTGGGACAGAAGGCAATATGGAATTCATTACTGGAATTTCAGGATGGTGGAAGTTTTCCACACATAACTTGCCCCAGTGTCAACACCTTCAGGTCTGAGAGCTGACTCATCCTCTAACACTTCACATAAACCGGTCACAAAATTGGTCACAAGTTGGGGTGCTGGGCATTTAAATTCCAAGCTGACATCTCTAGTTAGGGAGTGAACTTCTTTGGTGAGAGTTCTTACTGAAATGTGGAAGTTCTATTTACCCTAAACTGGTGAATATGTCCATTTTTGAAACATTCTGACATTTTCATCAATCCACTTCCAGCACAGATATCACTCAAACTCCTTTCTGGAGCAGTGAGACCTCTCTAATCCATTTCATTTCTCTAGATAATCTTGTATTTTGAACCAGCCGCTATTTTGAAAAATGCATCCATACTTCTCTTAAAAACACATCCTGCAATCTTAATTACTTTTATCAGAGAGTTTTCACTTTCCAAGATAACGTAGTGAAAGGATCCATGAGGCAGGAATTAACCATTTTCATTTTTTGCCAAGTTTCTGACAAATTGAATAGACTGTGTCACCCTGGGCAAGTCACCTTACCTCCATAGGGCACAGTTTCTTCAACTGCAGATATGATCTAACTCCAAGTATGTTTATCTTTACCTTACTTGTTTGCTTGATTTGATTTGAGTGCTGTGAAAAGGGTCTTCCCATTTCCATTTGTCATAGGCTTTCATATATATGAAGATGACAATAGATATGCAACTCTATATTTTATTATTCTTTTATGGCAAAATATGGTGCTTGACTTCATGAAGCTTCACAATTCCAGTAAATATTTTGTCATGAAAGTAGTAATGCCAGGCCTGTCAGGCAATATCAGACAAGTTCTCCCTTCCTTTTGTTGTGGTGAATCCTTCTTCCTTTTCCTAATCCAAAAAGTTTCTAAAGGGTAGAGCCAGCATATCTAATCAATGTTTTGTTTTTTTATTGCTCTTCAATTTTTATTTCTGCATATGTCTTTCAAAATATCCCTATGCTCCTTAAATTTCAGACCAGGTCTTACAAGAAGCTTTGCCAAGCCAAAGAGCTAAACTGCAAAGAGTTAAAGGAGATCAATGTGCTTTTCAAGGGACTCACACTACCTTTCTCAAAATGCAGGGGTTAATGCAAGATTAAATGTGGTAACATAACTTTTGATTATCTGGGTGACATGATTTAGCAAGGTAGCAGATCATTCAGGAATCATTCATATTTGGCCTTGAGATGTATTAGAGGTTGCCTCTTTGATCTCCCTTCCTAATTATGTTTTGCTTTGGTCTCATGTTAAAGAAATAATTTGCATTCCCAAAGCACATCCCAAGTAACAATGAGAAAGGGGACTTAGGAAAAGGCAAGGGAGAGAGAACCAAGATAAGCTTTTTAAATGCCGTAGAGATTTCATGAAGTAAATTTGTATGTAAATAATACACATTTCATTTAATTTACTCTTTGTTCTGCAGGTCAACTTCTCTTTCTTAAGCCTATTTCCATTCCTCCTGTACCCCAAACCAAAGGCATTGTGGATCAACAAACAAATGTGAATTTTGTGAGTACCTGCTATAAATGCAAAACTATAGAGAATGCACGTTGAGAAAGCAAGTGTCTTGCCATTCAGAAGCTTCCAATCAATGCTGACAGATGAAACCAAAACATACGCAGTGTAGAAAATAGGAGATGACAGGGCACAAAAATATCATATAGTAATTAATTGCTCAATTGTGGTGTGGTGCACCCTTGCTAGAAGAAATTAAAGGAAGAGATCAGTGAGAGCTGCTAGAGTTAGAGGACAGCTTCATAGAAGTGTTTGAATGGAATATAAAAGCTGGGCAGCATTTGAATAAACAGAAGGAAGAGAGAAGGACATTCCAGATCAGGGGAACATAGCACAGAAAAAGAATGATTTGGAAATATATTTTGCAATAAAAATTTCCATTATATTGGCATAAAGGCTGGACAATGTTGATTTATTTTACCCAGAAGTTTTAAATAAAAAATCGTAATGTTACCCAGAAATAGGATATTAGAGAGGGGAAAATTCCCCTAGACAACAGGGCATGCTAATTGTTGAAATCCACTGCCTCCTTCCAGTTAAGGATTGGAACTGGATTTAAAAAGGAGAATTCTAAAGTCAACCAAAATTAGAAGTTTCGTGCTAAGATAGGGGTGATCAAATCCCATGTTTTAGCACATCAAGTTTTTGCTGTGGGGCCTTGGAGAAGACTTTTACCCACTCTTATTGGTGAAAATTTTTACATACTTTTATTATCACATAACATTAAGAAAAAACTGTTCAAGCTCAGATCAGGCTACCAATGTCCTGTGTGAGCATAGCCTCAGACAAAAATTAAATTTCTACTTGACATATTACAACTCACTTGCAACTCAAGACTCAGAACATTCCCAAAGCCTCCACTGGTTTAAATGTTCATCACTGCGACCAACTTGAGAAGTGATCTCAGCAATGAGAATCTCATTGCTTTGCAGGAATATGTAACTAAATACATCTCACATATTTCACTAACTATAGACGTAGATCCTATGAGGTGTATAGTTTTGTACGATGATCAGGAGCAGGGAAAAAGAATGAGTAAAAGGGATGAGATAGGAGAGGGCTGGAGGAGTGAATGTATCTTCTTTAAAACATCATATCATATGCCACCACCCTGAAACAATTTATAAACTATTTGCAAAGACAAACAAACTGCCCGAGAAACATAAAAATAAAAGATACAATAGAATAGAGACAATAAGGGAAGATAATCTAAGTCTGAAATGAGACAGTATGATATGAAAGAAAAAACAGGAATAGACAAATGGATAAATAGAACAAAGAAAGAGCTAAGAAATGGACTCACAAAATATATTCAATTAATATTTGAAACATAAGCAAAAACAATTCAATGGAGAAAGCATAGTGTTTTCAACAAGTGGTGCTAGACCAGCTGGGCATCCATATGCAAAAAAAAAATTAATCTAGACAAATACCTTACACTTTTTGCAAAAATGTATTCAAAATGGATCATAGACTTAAATATACGGTACAAAACTATGCAACTTTGAGTTGTGCATAGTTGTACATTAACATAAGAGAAAAATCTAGGTGACCTTGCATCTAGTGGTGACTTTTTTAGGTCAATACCAAAAGCATGATCCATGAAAGAAAACATTGATAAGTTGGACTTCATTAAAATTAAAAAACTTCTGCTCCAGGAAAGACACTGTTAAGACAATGAAAGAAATAGGTTAAATACCTACACATATGGGAAAGGCATGCTGTCATGGAGGGAGGCAATTACGGCTTTGAATGATATTATTTTGGGGAGTGGCAGGATGGGGAATGGGAGAAAAAAGGCCCACATGTGCCAGGTCTGGGTTAGGGCACCATTTGTGGGTCCACTTGTTTAGACCTAACAGCTTTTTATGAATTAAATATTATTATTTTTGATTTATAAATTAGGAAGTTGTAGCTTAGTGAGTTTAATCCATTTGTCCAAGACTACACAATTAAGTAAGTAGTAGAGATAGTATGCAAACCTAGGGGTATCTAACTCCAAAGTCTTTGTTTACCTCATTAGTACATAGGACATAAACAGACCCTGAAAATTACCAGACCTTTTTCCAGAGATGATTTTCAAAATCATAAGAGCTTCAGATGATTCTAATTAGAACTCTGTATCTTTAAGAGAGAGAGAGACAGAGAGAGACAGAGACAGAGATGGAAATAAAGAGACTCAGACACAGTAAGAAAACAGAATCAGAGAAAGAGAATGAGACTATCATAAACCAGGTAAAATCGTTTCCATTCTTTTCTTTTTTTCTTTCTTTTTTTTTTTTTAAAGATTTATTTATTTTATTACATATCTCCCCTTCCCCCTGCTGCGGCGACGCGCCGAGAGTGGTCACTGCGCAGGCACGGCTTTCCCTGCTTGTGGGCGGTCTCTACGACTGTTCACGGCCGGCTTTCAGTTCGTGGGTGGCTGGCTGTGCTCCATCCGCGGGCGACCTGCCCTGCCCGTGGCGGCTCTTGCCCTGTCC
>PVKH010019688.1:0-14786 GCA_004027955.1 Chaetophractus vellerosus | reverse complement strand
CAGAAAGCAAGAGGAAGCCCCCCAGGAACCAAATTTGTTAAAGGTCTGAATGAAGATATATGAGGCAAGTTTTTCAGAACTGCAGAAGGCATTAAACTGAGAGGACTGGCAAATAAGATGGAGGCCAGAATCCAAAGATCTCCATGGATAAACTCTAATGAGGTATAATAAAAATAAGCTAAAATCCTGTATTTCTATCCCCATAACTAAATGCATACAGAAAGCTAATAGAAAGCTCACTGTCCGTAAACAGTTTATGTTGGCTAAATAAAAACAAATGCCTGCATTGACACACAAAAAAATAAAGAAGAGGCTAGAGCAGGGAAAATACAAGATGAGCCTGCAGCATTTCTGTAGTGCCAGAAAGGAAGTCTTCAAATTACAAACAGACCCAGGGGCCAACCTGAAAGAGCTCCTGATGGTCAAAGCTGAAACAGTATGAGCAACATAATAATGTAATACTGGATTATAACTCAAAGTAAAAAATAAATATACGTGAATCCATATTGATATAAATGACTGAATGAATAAACAATAAGGAGAAGGGACAAATCTTCCTTATAGAAGAATTCCAAATTTTCCCCATTCCAGAAGGGGGAGCTTAATTCCGAGTCACCCTTGAGTATAGGCTGGACTTAGTGAATTGCTTCCAAGAAAGAGTATGGAAAGGAAAAAATAGTAAATTTATAGTGGAGAAACCTGGCAAACACAACCGTAACCAAGTGTTCAAGGTTAACATCATAAGTCATATTGATAACCCTGACATAATGTGAGAAAAGGAACTTCAAGTTTGCGGTATGTGTCCCCAAGACTCATAACCCTGTGTAATCATGAGAAAACCAGACAAACCCAAAATGAGTAATATCCTAACAACTATCAGCCAGATTGCAACATCCAAGGGGAATCAAAGGACAGTTCCCTTCATATGCAAATTTTACCAACCAAACCAGGGAATTATTCAACAGACCTGATCATGAGAAACTTGACCTTAAATTAACTATCCAACTGATGTAAAGCACCAACCTGGGGTGGGGTGGGGTGGTGGTCACAAACCCAACTGTTAATTGATATGTTCATTTCATAAACCTGAATGAATCTAATCCATACATTCTCAACAGGAATGATACACGCTCAAGATGAAAATTGGTTCATGGGAGATGAAAAAGTCCTACTCTTTTTAGGTATAAAGCACAGTATGTATTTAATATCTGTGATATTAAAATTTCATGGTAAGGTAGGGGAAAAATATACCAAGTGTACGCTATAGACCATAGTTAGTGATAACAGTTTCATCATGTTCTTCATAACCTGTAACAAATGTTCCACAGCAATGGAAGATGTCAGTGGAGGGGTGATGTATGGGAATTCTGCACATTATGCATGATTGTTCTGTAAGCTCACAACTTCTCTAATAAATTTTTTAAAATTAAAAAATAATTTTAAAAAGAGAAAAAAAATTTCATGGGAAGGACAAATAGGATAACGTATCTAAGAAGTCTCCTTACAAGGAGGAGGAGAAATAAAAGGTTGAGAAACCTAGCCCAAGTCTCTGAACATTTAGTTACATGACCTTGGAAGTGTGAGGTTTTCAACAAATGTCACCCTAAAATTCAAAGTGCATAATCTTTGCTAATGAGAAATCAATTAACACCTTGACAGAAATTGGGTTTTACTGCTGAAGCTTTTGTGTCATAAGGCCAGCTCCTAAAAGAAACTAATTTTTTAAAATTTTAATTCCTTAATTTCTTCTTTACCTACAAATAATTATATACAATGCATAAGTATAATCATGCATATGTATCTCCTGTGAATTACTTTTAAACTTATTAAATATTAATTTTTTACTTTCCT
The DNA here is from genome assembly GCA_004027955.1 of Chaetophractus vellerosus. NCBI lineage: Eukaryota > Metazoa > Chordata > Mammalia > Cingulata > Chlamyphoridae > Chaetophractus > Chaetophractus vellerosus. The sequence continues at coordinate 12,935 of PVKH010019688.1, read as the reverse complement.
CATGCTTCTAAAAAAGAACGTGGGGTAAACTGTCAACTTTAATATACATATAATATAGAAAAGAAGATTTTTAAGTAGAGATATTAAAAAAAATAAAAACACAGAAGCCTAATTTCACCAAATCCTAAATTAGGAGCTTCCTGAAAAGCAGAGCAAAGAGATAACATGATAGGTTACAGTTCTCAACTGAGGAAAAGAAGTTTGCAAGGTCAGCTGGAGAATCCAGCCCTTTCCTGGTACTAATTCTAATTTGACTACATTTTAGTAATGCCTATTTATAGTGCAAGGGTGCAGCAGACTAGAGGATAAGGAGTAATATAATGGATGGGTCTTCACTATGTTTTTTCAGATGATAAAATTATTTCATTCCAAGAAGAATTTCTCATACCTGATAGGCCAATATCATAACAATAGAGATAAAGTTCACAAATGCTGATTTTTCCTCAATGATCTAATTCAAAATGGGGAATGAACTTAGGAGATCTAAGGATAGAAAGTTAAACATCCTAGAGTTTTTCAAAAATCAATTGTTTTCAGCATGATTTTGGCAGGTACAGAGGGACAGTCAATTTAAACTTTAAAACATTAAGAGACTGAAATGCAAATAAAGTGTTATGTACTTTAAAATAATTGACAGAGAAGACATCAGAAAATAACATATTAAGAAAAGTAAAGGGGGCCGGCTCGATAGCCCAGTGGATAGGGCGCCGGCATACCACATGGGAGGCCCCGGGTTCGATTCCCGGGGACCTCTCCTAGCGGGCAGACCGCCTTGAGAATGGCAAGCCGCCATGGACGGGCCGGAGCCGCCGTGGGCAGGGCAAGAAGCTGCCACGGACATGGCAAGAGCCACCACGAACTGAAAGCCAGCCGTGAACGGATGCAGAGACCGCCCACAAGCGGGAAAAGCCGCGCCTGCATAGTGACCACTCTCGGCGCGTCGCCACAGCGGGGGGAAGGGGAGATATGTAATAAAATAAATAAATCTTTAAAAAAAAAAAAAAAAAGAAAACTAAGGAGTATGCTTCTTATTTCACTCGGAGTTAGCCTATTTCCACACCCCAGAGAGCAGGAATAAATTTTCTCAAACTAGAAAGAAGTTACTACCATGGAACAGGTAAGTGCCATGGACTCTACAAAATACAGAGGATATTGCTGCAGAGCACATCAATAACAAAAACATATGCTTCCATGATTCTTCTTAAAGGCCATGTGTTATATCCTCGAATCTAAAATCATCACTGGATCAATGGCTAAGTCCAAGAGATCTCAATAGGGTCAATTCTGGGTGAAAACTACTGCTCTTACATGACTGTGAATCCTGTAAGTTTTTGAACAACTGTGAGTTTTTTGTGGTACTGGGGCCAAGGATTGAACCCAGGACCTTGCATGCAGGAAGCCAGCACTCAGCCACTGAGCCAATTCGCCTCCCTAAATTTGTTTGTTTGTTGTTTGTTTTTGTTTTTAGGAGGCGCCAGACACCAAACTCAGGACCTCCCATGTAGGAAGCAGGCACTCAACCACTTGAGCCACATCCACTCCCTGTGAGTTCTTCTTGAGATCTATTTTATCATCATTAGATTTTATTAATAGTATAACTGCTTATAATCATTACTGAAGCACAGATTAAGGTGTCTAGGCTGCAGGACAAAAGGAAGAACCATTTTCCAAGCACCAAAAATAAGAGGGCTCATTGTAATTTTAACTTATCCTTGGGTTATCATTTCTCAAAATTTGCTAGCCAAATTTCAAATAATAATCACTTTCTTCTACTCTTCCCACCTAAGCTTCTTGAAAAAGCAATCTAGGGGACTGGATGTGGCTCAAGCGGTTGAGCACCTGCTTCCCACATGGGAGGTCCCACGCTCAGTCCCCAGTGCCTCCTAAAAACAAAACAAAAAAAAACCAACAAGCAAAACAAACAAAAAAAACAACTTAGGGGTGCTGATGTGACTCAGTGGTTGAGCACCAGCTTCCCACATACAAGGTCCCAGGTTCAATCTCCCGCCTGGTACCTCAAAAAAAAAAAAAAAGCAATCTAGACTCATTTCTCATTTCTTCATCTCCTTTACATTCTTCTGGCTTCTCTCACACATTCAGTTGAATGTTTTCCCTGATAATCTCTATAGTACGAATATGATAGGTTCTTTACTTAATCCCTTTTAAGTGTATGAAAATAATGACCACGTATTCTTTTCTTAGCTAGGACAACATACTGTTTTCCTGCCACTTCCCTTCCCTAATTTCCATCATAATTGCCTCTTCCTTTCCCCCCACTCCAAGTATCAAAGTTTCCAAATGTTTGTCCACAGGACTCTTACCTCTTCATTCAATAACCCCCTTCTTGGGTGACGTAATTCAAACTACTGCTTCAACTACTACCTATAATGAAGCACACCAAAGACTGAAAATGTATGTAAATTCTTAAAGCACTGCTTACCTATGGACAAGCTACTCAATAAGGAACTCCACATATTTTCAATATCCAACTGCATATGGTATATCTCTACTCATGTCTGATAAGCACCTCAAAGTAAAAATGACCAGAACAGAATGATGTCTTTCTCTTAGATCTGTTATTCATCCTGTATGCCCTATATTGATGACATTACCATCCATTCAGTTTTCAAATTAGTTACCTGAGAATTATCGTATACTTTTCTTCTCTCTTAGCCTCCATCTCTGCCAGTTCCATTGCACCCATCTCCTTAGTTACATCTGTTTTTCTTCTCAGTCCAACTGCCACTGCTTTAGTTTGATAACATTTTCACTTTTTGCCTGGATTTCTAAAGAAGCCTAACTGATGTCTCTTGTGTGATCCACCACCCTTTCCTCCAAAATGCCACCAGAGTCCAAAGCACAAAATGGACTTCTGAAGCACAAATGAGTCCTCCAGTTTGGGGATAAAATTCAAACTTTTGAGCTCAACACAGAGGGCTCTCCAGACCGGCCTTCAGCAGCATCTCTTGCCATTCCCCACATTCACCTCCCTCACTTGATCTTCCTTAAAATGCTTCACTGCGTCTGGCACTCACTGCCTTTATGGAAGCTCTTCAATCTGCCTTGAAAACCCACCCTTCATATCTCTTCTTGGTTACCCGTGAATGCCCATTAGAATCACCTCGGGAGTTTGGAAAAAATTAAGACAATGAGATTCTATTGATAAAATTCAGATTCAGTTTTACAGAACTCCACCAGTGATTCTAACAGAAAGCCAAGTTTGAGAACCAGATGTGCAAGCCATTCCTCCAGTTGTCAGGTCTGGAAGGCTTGTCCCACCCATCCTCTCCTTTCCAGTCTGTCTTTGATGATCCGCTTCTCTATCTCCACAGGACCCTCCCTGTACTTGTTCCAACACTGCACTTACCATGTTGGTCTGAACTCCTGTTTATGTATATGTCTCCCACTTCTACCATTTACCTGCCCCACCATCAGCAATTCTCAATCTGTTAGGGCAAGGATATATCCTTTTACCACCAGTGTCTGACATATATTAAGTGGCTGAGAAATGTCTTAAATATTTGTTTTAAGAATAATTACCTGGGAAAATTACCTACAGAGAAGCGATCTTCTCAGCTGAGATTCCTGGGCTTATTTATGAATGGGTGAGGCTATGCATTCATATATACCCAGACTCTGGCCCCAAAAGAACATTTCTGAAATTAAAAAAGAAGAAACAAAATTGACATTTATAAAGTGATTTTTATTCTCTTTATCTCACCTGAGGTTCACATTAACCCTATACAGTACAGACAGATGCTATCAAATGATGAGAACATTCAAGTTCAGAGAGGTTGGGCAACTTGCCTGTGGACACAAAAGTAATGAATAAATGGTGAAATGCGATTCCGACTTCTAGTCCCATGTTCGCTGAGCTAGACACTTGGCAAAAAATCCCCCAAATGAGCAAGTACTGATAACTTCAGCCTTAGTATCATCAGTAACAAACTCGTCTCCGTCATTTTAAATAGCAAACCCTTCTTCCTAATCTTGGGGTTCTTTTTCCCCAAGGCAGTCATGCCCAGTTCACTTTGGGTCCTGAGAGTCTTTGGTACATCCATCGCTACTGGAAGGTGTGGAGGGCGGACAAAGCCCTTAAGGCTTACGGCCGGCGTTCCATTTCCTTCAGGTGGGGTAGGAAGGGCTCAGGTGGCCATCTGCGAGAACCACACTTTCCAAAGAGAAAGACCCGTGGCAGAAGGCAGGAGCCGGCGTCAAGAAGATGGATCCTTTCAAAAGCGAGACCCCAACTAAACCCCCTCCCCCACTCACCCCCAAGGAAACTACGCAGTGCCAAGACCAAAAATAGCTCACACGGGACACGGAGTAGACTATCAAGGCTGACGGGAAGGGAAGAGGGTCCCAGCGCCCTGGACCCCGGGATGCAATAAGCACAAGAGGGGCAGCCCAACAGACGCCAAAAGGGTGCTCGCGGCTCCGGCACCACGACCCGCACGAGGAAGGCGGCGGGATTCGCTCCGCCCCTCCCCCACTCGTCAGGGCCTCACGCGCGGCGACGGTTATTCGACGCGGCTCCGCGAGCACTGGCCGCACGCGCGCCCACACCCGCCCGGCCTCCGGCCTCGGGTCCACTGTTCTCCTCACCCCGCTGGGCCTCGCGCCGGCCGCTAGCCCACCTCCATGCCTCCGCTCAACAGTCGGCAAAAAGCGGAAGTCCGGGATCGCCGCCGCGGGACTCTGGTGCAGCCCAACCTCCGCCCGCACCCGATAACCCAACCCGCTGTGGCTGCGAGCTACAGCTCCGCCCCCCGCGCGGCGCCGTCCTCTCCCGGGCTCCGCCCCAGCCGCTTTTTTTTCTTGTTTTGGTACGCGCAGGAGCCGAGCGTGGGAAGAGAGGCAACTGGGCTACCCTGCGCGGTCGGGAAGCCGCGCTTAACGTCACTTCCTGGCTGCTGGGGCAAAGCCAATCAGGAACGCCCGGGTGGGGAAAGTTTGAGGCTAACCGGCGAATCCGGCCCCATATAAGACTTCCTTTTGGAAGGGTGTTGCTGTTTAGCGCACCTACTGCAGGACGAGCGATGTGGTTACCATCCTGCCGCTTTATGTATTATCGCTTGATGATGAGGAATCACTACGAGTTTATACTGTAATAGAAGGGAAAAAAAAAAAGAATTACAATAGTAATTAGTGCTGTGGAAGAAAGAGGGGCCCCAATTAGATTGGTCTGGGTAGGAAGGTCTTACCGAGACCTTAAAAAGATGAGAAGGAGCAAGCCGAAGAAGAATGGGGGTGAGGGGAGACGGGAGGCGGGGGCGATGACGGAACGTTCCCGTAAGGGGATCTGGTATATTCGAAAGCCCTGGGGCCGGTTACAGGAATTTAACAACCTAGGGAGTAGCGGCGGAAGATGAAGTTGGAATGTGAGCCGAAGACTTTTTTTTTTTTCTTTTTTGGTTTTTCCTCCCCTTTACAAATACTTTGGCCATATTTAGTTGAAAAAAATTACGAAACTATTTCAAACTATACTATGTTGTAAACGGTGTGTGTAGCTTAAAGATAATGCTTTCGTGTAATAATTTTTAAGAGTTTGGATGGCTATTGAAAAAATTCAACAAAAACAGTAGAAATTTACCTGAAATTCTATTTAAGATAACCATAATTTACATTTTAATGTGTATTCTTGGACTTTTTTACATATTTTAGATATATATTCTTTAAGTTGCTTTTATTAAAGTAGATATGAAATAATATTTATAAAGTGCCGAATATATTCACCACAGGGTAAGAAACAGAACATTAAACAGGGAACTTAATCCGTTAGATACAGTAGCTCAGGGCCTAAGGCCTGCATACTTTCAGAAACACACGAAAATGTTATTTCTTAAAAACTCAGAAGGAAGAAATGAACTTCTAGGTTAAGAACATGTCTTAATATATAATATTAATACGTTTGTCTTTATGTCAGCATAGTCATAAGATAGTTTTTAATATTTCTTTACGGAGGTGTTCAAGAGGGCCTTAGTGTCTCTATAGCTTGAACTAAGTAGTTCCTTAACTCCTTCACCCTAATTTTTACAGGCTCCAGGTGGCCTAATTACTATAAAGGAGCATAATCTGAACCAAGTGGTCTTAATTGCAACTTCATGAAATTAATCATCCATCCCAGTGATCAACCCCTCCCCCACTGCACCACAATCCACTCCAAACCACCCACAGCTCTTTAAAAGTTTGCTGCCCTCTGTTTCAATATAATGGAGTTCTACACTCTTTCCCCTACCTTAGTAGCTATGAATAAAGTCATCTTTGATGTTTCACGATGTCCAGTGCAGTTTTTTCTTTGACGGAGGAACGTGCCCATGAAGGAAAACAGTGTCTAGGGCTCACCAAAGACATAATTCTGTCCTGCCTCTGAAGCTGCTTGTAGGCCTTATAATTTTACCACAGTTGTATCTGTAAACAATATGTTAATAAATTTTTCATACTTTTTAACTTTATGGAATAATACTGGGTGCATTTTTCTGCAATTTGCTTTTTATACTTAATATTTTGTCCTGAGACTCATTGATCCAAGGTGAATTCAGGTGTTGTGGATCTCAAAGCTTATACAACTTGAAAGGTATTCTTAAAAGTACTGAAATAAAATTTGTGAATACAAAATTAGGAATGAAAATTAATAATTTCTAATGAATAAATTAAAACATTACAAATTTTTTTAAAACAAAACTCACAAAAAGTCAAGAAAAATAGTATTTAAACTGCCTGACACAACTCTGTAATAGTTATGTATTTTGGCTGCATATACTTTAACAATAATTTCATGTAACAATAAGGTTGTAAAATCATTTTCTGTACAGAGAATAGATAATTCAGTCTTTGGCAAAGTTGATAAATTATTAGTACTGTTAGAGGCTTAGAAAAGTTTCAACTTTGTGATTCATTTTGATAATGTCATGTAAATTTTTAGGATTGTGGTTAAATATAAGAACCCTATCACTTTTCTTTCATATATGAGCTGTAAAATTTCAAAGCATTTAAAGTTGTCTGGTGTAGTGATTGAACCTAAATACTCTGAATTGATGACACTCAGTTACCAGGTTGTCAGATATGTCCTCATTTTTAAGTATGTATTATGAATTTTATATGTCAGTATTTCATGACTAAACAGAAAGAAATTTCAGTATTTTTTCCAATTTGATCATGTGACTCATTCCTCTTCATGTTTGGATTAACAATTCAAGAGCCGGTTATTTATTAATTCTGTTTGAAATGGATATCTTCTTAATAAATTACTGAATTTTTGTTACAATAATTTCTATTGATTTCATTATTATTGATCTTCACTTTTGTTTCAGATGCATGAATTTTTGTCAACCTTGTTCAATTTATAAATAACTTGTATGTAATTACATACAATAAAATGCACAGATCTTAAGTGTATGGTTTGATGAGTTTTAACAATTCTATACTTTCATGTAACCATCTCTAATCAAGATATAAAAACATTTTCTTTATCCAGAAAGTGCCCTTGTACTGCCTTATAGTCTACCCATCCACACTCATACCTATGCGACCACTGATCTGATTTCTATCACCATAGATTCATTTAGCCTGTTCTAGAACTCTATATCAATGGAATTATACATTATGTACTCTTTTGTTCAACATAATGCCTGTGAGGTTCATATATGTTGTTGAAAGTTAGTTCATTTTTATAGTGGAGTTAGATTTCATTAAATGACTATACTACAATTTGTCCATTCATCTATTGGTGGATAGATGAGTTGTTTCAAGTTTCAGGCTTTTATGAATAAAGCTGTTATGAACATTAATGTACAAATCTTTTCATAAACTTTTTTTTCATTTGACTAGGACAATACCCAGAAATGGAATTCCTGTGTTTAGGGTAGTTGCATTTTTAACTTTATAAGAAATTATCAAAACAATTTCCTAAGTGGTTTAGCCATTTTACATTCCAAAAAAAAAGGTATGAGAATTCCACTTGTTCCACAATGTTGTCAATACTTGCTATTGTGCATCTTTTTCATTTTAGTCATTCTAGTAGGCTTGAAGTACATTTTGTGATGTGTGTGTGTGTGATTTTAATTTGTTTCCCTGATAACTTATGAGGTTGAGTATATTTTCATGTTCTTCTTGACCATTACTATATCTTCTTTTGTAACTTGTTTGCCCTTTTAAAATTTAATTGTACGTCTTAAGTTTAAAAGTTTTTTGCAAATTCTAGATATAAAGTATTATATATATTCATTGCAATATATGCTCCCTATTTGTAACTTGCACTTTCATTTTCTTAACAGTATCTTTTTTGTTTTTGTTTTTGTTTTGGAGATACTGGGGGGCCAAGGAATGAACCGGGGACCTCGTACATGGGAAACCAGTACTCAACCACTGAGCCACACCTGCTCCCCTTAAGAGAATCTTTTGAAGACAGAATTTTAAAATTTTGATCAAGTCCCATTTATTATTTCTTTAGTGGCTGGTGGTTTTTGTAGCCTGCCTAAGAATGTATGAAGATTTTCTCCTACATTTTCTTCTACAAGTTTTATAGTTTTAACTTTCTATTTTTTCCTGTGTGTATGGTATGGAGTAGGGATCTAGATTTGTTTCTTGTGTTTTTTCCTCCAATTGGATTTCCAGTTCTTCCAGCACAGTTTTTTGAGGGGGAAAAAAACTCATCTTTGACACCTGTGCCAGTTATTAATTCATTGCTTCTCAGTTTCAAATTCATCCTTCAGTACACACCCTGCAGGAATGGATGATGAACATTATGTTACACTTTCTCAGTAGAGGGTGCTGGAGAGATATGGAAGGAGAAATGGGCAGCTGCTGGTTCCAGCGGCTGCAACTTAAGTCAGAAGTATGGGTGTGATAACATCAGATGGTCCTCTGCCTAAGCCACAAGCTCAATCCCTCAGTGACCTAGAAGCCCCAGGCCAATCTGCTTATTACTGTCCAATGGCCCTCTCATCATGGACACGCACTCCAGGCCTCCCCTCTGCCCCAGCACACTCCCTCCCTGTGAATGCTATGGCTGGCCTGCAACTGGGTGAGTTGCTTCTTGCTTTCCCAGCAAACTTCTCTGCAATTCAGTGGGATGCAACTACTTCTCTAATGAGAACTAAATACTAACTTGGTGAGGGCAACCCTCTTTAAAGTTTATCTTTCCTTAGGTACTACTCTACTTCAGCCCTGGAGTACCCTTAATTACTATTTTATCATAGCTTAATATTTCTGTTAAACTTCCTCTGTTTAAATCACTTTTTGGTTTCTGACTTCTGATTGGACCCAGACTGACACAGCATCTTTGTCAAAAATTAATGGAAGGAAGTGGACGTAGCTCAAGCTATTGGGCTCCTGTCTACCACGTAGGAGGTCCAGGGTTCGATTCCTGGGGCCTCCTAGTGAAAGGCAAGCTGGCTGGCAGGGTGTGCTGGCCCGCGCAGGAGTGCTGGCCCGTGCAGGAGTGCTGGCTCATGCGGAGAACTGGCGCAGCAAGAAGATGCAACAAAAAGAAACACAGAGGAGAGAATAAGAGACGCAGCAGACCATGAAGCTGAGGTGGCACAAGAGATTGAGTGCCAATATCCCACTCTGGAAGGTCCCAGGATCGGTTCCCAGTGCCACCTAAAAAGAAGACAAGCAGGGGGCCGGCTGTAGCCCAGTGGATAGGGCGCTGGTTCACCACATGGGAGGCCCCGGGAACTGATCCCGGGGCCTCTCCGAGCGGGCAGACCGCCTTGAGAGGGCAAGCCGCCGTGGGCAGGGTAGAGCCGCCGTGGGCAGGGCAAAAAGCTGCCACGGGCAGGGCAAAGCCGCCACGGGAAGGGCAAGTCGCCCGCGAACAGAGCAGAGCCGCTCACGAGCAGAGCAGAGCTGGTTCCTACACAGTGAGCTGATTCAGCATGTCACCGCAACAGGGGGAGACAAAGCAGACAGAGAAGAATGCAAAAATGAACACAGCAAGAACAAGCAAAAAGGGGGGGATATGTAACAAAAAAAAGAGAGAGAGAAGACAAGCAGACACAGAAGAGCAGGCAGCTAGCGCAAAAACAAGGGGTGGGGATAAATAAATCTTTTTTAAAAAATTAACGGAGCTAGCGCAGGGGACAGGCTGGGCTAGACTGTACTCATAGTTGCTAAATTCATCACTCATGCATCCCCAGGGGAATTTAATGAAGTGTTTAATGATGTCCAGCTACTACTTACTAGTGACAATCTTCTCAGGGAAGGGGCAGCACATGCATTTGCCCAATATAACATGGATCAGTTCACACCTGTGAAGACAGGAGGATATGATGATCAGGTCTTAATTACAGACCATGATGACCTGGGTAATAGCAGATTTTTAGATCCAAGAAACAATATTTCCTTTAAGTTTGATCACTTATGGAAAGAAGCAAGTGACCCCAGCCAGAGGAAGTAGATGGAGGTCTGAAATCTTGGAGAGAATCCTGTGACAGTGCTTTTAGGGCCTATGTGAAAGATTGTTATTCCAATGGCTTTTGTACTATTTACGCTAAAACTATAGATGGGCAACACACTATTATTGCATGTATTGAAAGCCAGCAGTTTCAGCCTAAAAACTTCTGGAATGATCGTTGGAGATCAGAGTGGAAGTTCACCATCACACCTCCTACAGCCCAGGTGGTTGGAGTGCTTAAGATTCAGGTTCACTATTGTGAAGATGGCAATGTTCGGTTGGTTAGTCATAAAGATGTACAGGATTCAATATCTGTTTTGAATGAAGTCCAAACTGCCAAGGAGTTTATTAAAATCATAGACCATGCAGAAAATGAGTATCAGTAGTTAGTGAAAACTATCAATGTCAGACACCACATTCAAGAACTTGTGCCGGCAGCTTACAGGTACCTGCACCAAAATCGACTGGAACAAGATACTCAGCTACAAGATTGGCAAAAAAAAATCCAGAATGCTTAAAGGCTTAATGTAGAATTCTTCAGTATGTGGGGGAAAAAAGGATTCATTCAATATACAGTCCTGTGATAAATAGGTGGTTTATAAACAAGAGTGATATTTTGCTAAGGTTTTAAAAGTTAACGGGTTTTCTAGCCTCATGGAAAACTGCTGAACCTCTATTATTGTTTTGATTCATTTGTGTTCTCTGACTTGTAATTTTCTGTTCCATTATATCTACTTGTAAATCTTTTTTTTAATTCTGCCACATTTAATATTGGAGAGAGCTCTATTCAGGAGTCATTTTATTGTTTAGAAAACTTTCCCAGCCATGAAGCCCTGCTACTGATACAGACAGGTAATATGCTGAGTGCTTTTCTACCCCATCCCGCAAAGCACTTCTGGTACTTCATTGTTTTTTACTGATCCACCAACAGATAAAGAGGCTGTTCTACAGACTATAGCTAAATGGAAGACACATTCATACTTCTCCCTCCAATTGCTTTGATTATCACTTATGGCATCTCATAACTGTAGTATTCAAAATTTTGGATTGGGGTTTTCAGGTTCTTTTTTGGACACAGAGGAAGTTTTCTGGAAATTCCATTACAGCCGGCTTCTCTGGGGAAGTTGTTTTTAAATCCAAAGACATTCCCTGCATAAGAACATGTTTGCTTTTTGTTTTGTTTTCTTTTGTTTTATTCCCTTCCCTCATTGTCTTCTTCTCATTTAGTACCATTGTAGTTATATGCATCTGCATATTCAAAAGAGAGTTTTACCCATTTATTATTTTTTTGATACTCAAGAACTGCTGACATACTGTGCATATAGTAGTGTAAATATAAAACTTGAAAAATGCAGATGTTGAAGGAATAATAGGTATCTTATGCTTTAATACTTTGTGGCAGGATTGTATTATAAGCAAATGAATTAAACAACTATGTAAATCACAAATAAAAACTAAAAATGAACCAAAGTGAGAAGGATAACTTCCAGCCAGTATCTTTCTATTGCAACCTGTTTTTTTAAGGGAATACTAGTGATTTGTTCTAAATAGAATGTAAAACTTTTTCCAAATTTTTCTTCAGTTCTGCCTGCCAAGAGCACAAATCCAACTGTGATATAACAACCCTTCCCAGATATATTGGCAGGTATGTGTGTTTGGTCTCAGAGTACACAGGTAACATAGATATAATATGACAACTGGTAATGATGGATTCATTTGCATTGTTTATACTTCTATGACCAGGCTTTAAGGGAAGGTCAGTTTTTCAACAACCAAGTAGTGTCTTCCTATTTCTAAATACATGTCAAAAAAGAAGGGTGATTGTGCTTCAGCTTTGTTTTTGCTCAGTAATACAGTCAAGCAAGAGTGTTTCCAAGTGACTCGTTGAGCTGTATAAGCATTTTTATTTCAAAAATATGTTTGTATTATTTGTCAAACTATCCTCTGTATCAGGTAGTCCAATAGAAATATACCTGTTTTGTTATTTTAAAAAAATTAATGGAGTTCCATAACCAAAAGAATGAAAGAGGACCTCTACCTCACTCCCTATACAAGAATCAACTCAAAATGGATCAAAGGCCTAAACATAAAAGGTCCATAAAACTCCTAGAAGATAATGTAGGAAAACACATACAAGACCTTGTAGTAGGTAAGGGTCTCTTAAATCTTACACCCAAGGCACGAGCAACAAAAGGAAAAAATAGGTAAATGACCTCCTCAAAATTAAACACTTCTGGGACAACCAGCAAGATGGTGGCAGAGTAAGGAATTCCTAGAGTCAGTTCGTGCTACAGGGCAGTTAGTAATCACCCAGAGCTATCTAAAGCACCTGTTTTGGGGGCTCCAGGAGACCAGAAGAGCATCCTGCAACATCCTTGAAAGAATGGAAGGAGGAGACTGCCCATCTGCAGAGATCTGTGAGGAGAGTACTCCACGCCACGGAGGCCGGTGCCCATCCTCCACTGGCGGCACAAACCGCCTCAGAAGCTATTCTGTGGCTGGAATTGGAAGCTCCATTTCCCAAAAATGGGGGAGG
>PVKH010019687.1:0-14775 GCA_004027955.1 Chaetophractus vellerosus | reverse complement strand
TCGCTGTTGCTCCGTACCTGATTAGAGCTTGTAAAGACTCCTTCCCACAGTGAGATCAGGGATTACCGTTCAGAGTCTGAAAGGTCAGTGGGTCTCATGGCCTCCTCTCTTCAGGAGGAGTTGAGAGGCCCAGTTGGCAGAGTCCTGCCTTCCCAGGCTCCATGTGGGGCTTTGTCAAGGGTATCTGGCTGCCTCAGAGCAGGAGAATGGAAGGAGGAAGTGCTAAATGCTTCCACAGGTACTTGTGATAGACGGAGGAGCAGAGCAGTTCATCAGTACCATGTACCTGTGATGATGGAGGAAACCACAGAGCAGAAGTGATGGGACATAGAGCAATGTGTATAACAAAGAGTGTTGAATTCACCCCAGTGCTTAGGAAGGGCCCAGGTGCCCAGAGCTGTCAAGGAAGAAACATTGGCATGTGAGAAATGAATGAGACCTAATCTAATTCCTTAACTTTAGAGATAGAAAAAGTACTGTGATAAGAGCATCACCTTTCTTCCACTGCTTGTCACTTTCTGCCCCTGTGTATATTCATGTCAGGCCTTCTCCTTTCCCCACTGGGGCTCTTTGATGTGAGGAGGAGTGTCTAGCTTCTGAGGGAGAGAGCCCAGGACTCAGGCATGGCAGATCTGGACCTACCATGGGCCTTACAGCCTTTTCTCCATAAGCAGTGGGGGACACCCGAAAAAGGTATTCAGATCACATCACCCCACTGCCTCTAATCCTCTAATCATGTGCTTGGTTTATCTACAAAGTAACTCTAAATATTAATTTACTAAAAAAATATTAGAAGTCTTAATTGTGCTTAAAATTATTTTTAAATATCATACTAGACATGTTCACAGAAGTAATTGAGGTTCATGATTCTTGTTGGTTAAAAAGATGCAAAGGGTAGACATATTTTCCTTTTACCAAATTCTTCATTCCAAGTAGTATCTTGGTCTCTCAGAAATTTGTTTCTTCTATTTTATGTTTTAAATACTGTCTCTAGAATCCTAGAAGTTGTTTATAGAAAAGGACAGATAGGTCCTTTTTTAAAAAAGGTCAGCTTTTAAAAAAATCGTGTGGATAAAGCTGAAGTCTGCTGTGATTTCATACCACAGTTGGAATAAAATCCACATTTCTTTCCATGCCAACAAGTTCTTCATGATCTGGTCATAGCCCACCTCTTAGAGCTCATCTCCCTCAATTTCCTCTCATCTACTCCTTTCCAGCTACATTTATCTTCTTTCTGTCCCTTCAATATGTCAATTTGTTTCCTCTTTGGAACCCGTTTCCTTGCAGTTCCCTCTGCCTGGAACCTTGCAATTCCCTTCTGCTAAATCTTTGCATGCCTGGATCCATGTCATTCAGTGCTCAGGTCTTTGTGTCCTTGTGTCCCTGACAGCTGTTACTTTGTTTGATTATATAACAGGTATGACTTATGGCAAATGTCTTGTTAATTCATTAATTAACTGGTTTATCTGTACCTTTGCTGAAAAATGAGATTAAAGGGATTATAGGATAGGCCACTCACTGCTCTGTCCTCATTGCTGGGCCAGTGCCAGCCACAGAACAAATGTTTGGTGAAGAAATGAAGTAATCATGGTCTTGCCAGTTGCCACTTGTGTGACCTTGCACAGGTCACTCTATTTTTATGTTCAATTGGGTTACAAAATCTACTTGTGAAGATGAATTTTGTATATATATATATATATATATGTATATGTGTGTGTATAAATATATATATATTGTTATAAATATAAATAATATAAATATATATATTGTTATATATATATATATATATATATATATTGTTAGCACATGGCAGGCTCATATTAGAATTTTTCCCCAAAAGGCTTAAAACAATGTATGTGGATGTGTGCTCCTGTGTGCATGTAGTAGGCACTGAATAAAAATGTCAGTGGTACAAAATAAGTCCCCTGAATTATTAAATTGCAGAACCAGATTTTCAATCCATGTCTCCTGGTTCTCAGTTTGGGGACTATTACATTTTTGGGCATTCTCAGTGCCAAGCCTGCCTCTGAGGTAGGTTTGAGGAGACAGAATATACTGGGGTGGAACATTTTGAGAAATTAAAATAAGCTGGCTTTCTGGAGACTTTGCTTTTAGATGTGGCTCTGTCTTTTATTAGTTGAGTCACTGAGGAAGTCATGTTATTTCTGTTGGTCTCACATATCTCCGTTGCAAAGTCGAGATGACGATAGCAGTCTTCTTCCTCCTTCTTGTCAACAGACTCTAGTTTATCACCTGTTTTGCATCCATTGGAGAGACACAGCTCTGTCCACATATTGCATATGGTCTAGCTGGGGAGACATACTGTAGACAATTATTACCAAGAACAATGCAAGACTCTACCAACTACAGGAGGTCAGAGTAGAACAACCTGAGTTCAGAATTGGGCACTACTTGTTACAAGAAACCATTACAGACTTAAAGGATTATATTGAATCTTGAGAGAAATACCTCAATGGGTGATCATGAGAATAAGAGGGAATAAATTATGGAATCCTTACAATAGTATAATGAGCTTTACAGCTGTGAGATGTTAAGATTAGTGCCCTCTCTAATAAGCAACTACAACTCACCCCAAGATAATAAGTCTATTTTATATTCCTATCATGCTTTACACCTTATGCAAAATGTGACCAAGAGATAAGCCCTCCTTTCTTCCTAGTCCTAAGTACAATGAGGGAGTATGAAAGAAGCATTGTACTTTAGGTAAAAAATACTTGATTTTATGCCAAGACTCTGCTTCTAAGTAGCAATATGGCCTTGAACAAGTCATATAACCTCTCTAAGCCTATTTTTCTTGTATGTAAAACAGGGATATACCACCTACCTCATACGGTTGTATAAAATGTGTAAATTGTAAAATGTAAAGCACTATCCTAAAGGTGATGACATTGCTTTAATTATGTGAAAAGCCTCTTTGATATAGGACTATTTCAAGCAATAGACTGTATACTTCCTAATATATGCAGAATTCCTTGAAGGCAATATGTAAAATGTTTAATTTTTCCGGTTTGCATTTCATCTTCTGTATGGTATCTGGTTAGATGACTCAGCGAACATCATTGTTAGTCTTCAGCTGGTCTCCCAGTGAATATTTCTCACCTTTCTGCTAAAGTCCAAATTCAAACTGCTTTGCTTGTTTGTTTGATGAGAGCATCTAGTTTGTATATAAAGATGGGGATAAGTAGATTCCAGGCATTCTTTAAACACAGTATCTTGAGGAAAACATTAATTTCATGAATTTGCCATAACAAATTCCTGTTAAATTTATTTATTTGACTATTTTAATTTCAACACCTACTAAAATGTAAGGTTGATGGCAGCAGGGCCCATATTCATTTCTGTTTCACTGAAACCTGGCATAGTTCAGGACACATGGGGTGATCAAAAAATATTTTTAATTAATGTATGAATACAACCACTGAACAGGAAACTAATACAAGCAATTGGTCGGTTCTTTATTCCAAGAATGATTTCCCCTAAATTAAGGAGTAGATCACTTAAGAATTTCATATTCATCTAGCTGGGAAGAGTCAACCAGTATGCTAGGGATTTGGTATCAGTGAGTTGCACTCACATGAAGAAACCCAGACAAGACAATCCCAGTCACCCAGGATCATGTCCCAGACTCTGAATTGTGAAGATGGATTCAGGCCACCTTCTCATTTGGAATGTGGTCAGTTGTAGAAAATGTAATATGCTGGTTTTCTTTTCAGAACAGGATGTCACCTCTTTAACAGCCTGTAAAAGAGAGCTAGCTGTTTCCTCTTTGAGGACAAACTGCACAGAGCACGTTAATTCTCTGCCACCAAAACTCTTTGGCTGTGAGCTAGAATATCCAGTGACTAAACACCCCAACAATGGGGGCCTCTCAGGCAATGACCATTACCTCCCCTCCCCCCAGAGCCTCAGAGGCTATGTGGCATGCAACCCTTGGACCCATAAAGCTTTTCTCTGAAGATTTGTGCTGTGTTTAGTACTATTAAGTTAATATTCAGTTTGCAGTTAGTTATGGTGGTAACTTCTATATTCATGCAAAATTCTTTCTTGAATAGAATTATTCAGGGTAATGTTCAAAGACTCAATACTTATTGTGATATCATCTTGAGTGAGAATGGCTGATCTGAATGACTTTGTTCAGAGGTATTGCTTATGGACTGAAGTTTTGTATTTTTATGTAAATTTAAGGTAAGCCTTTTCTCTCTTGTATTTGCCATTAACGTAGCTGGATAATATTGAATTCTGGTGATTGTATTTTTAAATGCACAAAACAAAGTTCTGGAGCAAGTAGGTATTTCTCACCAGCCAAAAGACTCAAGTGTGGCATAAAAATTACAGGAAGGGCAACATTCTATTCCTGCTACACTCTTATGAATTTATTTTCTCTGAACCCTAGATCTGAGCTTTGCAACAGTGAATTCATAATGTCTACCATGTCTGTCACCTCAGGCCATATTCAGTATTTCTGCACTTAAAATCCATAAAGATTTAGGTGATCACATCTCTACACACAGTGGTCCTTTGGGCATCCCTTTGATTTTTTTTGAAATAGGAAATATTAGAAGTGGAAAAGGCCAGAGATACATATAATCCAGCAGAGCCCAAATTCTTTTGGGGGGTGTGGGGGTGTGGGGGATGGACTGATTCTCCAGGTCAAAACATGTGGGGATCTTTAAATACATATAGATCCTAAGACACCAACTCCCAGAAATTCTTACATGGAAGGATTGAGGCTTGGTACCGGCTTCTTTATTTTAAAAAATCTGATACACAGTTGGATTGGGGAACCAATTGTCTGTAGCTCAATACCCTGATTTGAAAGATAGCAACTGAGACCCACAAAGAGCAGAGGAAACATACGTGGCCCACAGCGAGCTAGTGACTAAGCACATAAATCCTCAATCACTCTCATCTTGATTTCATCAGAGTTATTTAATTATGATGACAGTATAATCATAAATAACAACTCTATAACTACCTCTCAATGTACACCAGCTGTGTACCTGTTCTGTGCTATCTGGGGTCCCTTGTGTACATTACCTTCTATTTTCTTCCTAAGAATGCTGATGAGATATGCCTTCTCCGTTCTCAGAATAACCAGGCCTTGCTGTACCTCCTTCTATACCCAAAAGCTCTTAATGACATTTCTGTGTGTTCCCCGATGGGGATAGGAGCGGCTGAGTCAGGAGGCTGTCAGTACTTTCCATTGGGAAATTGACCTGGAGGGCTGCAGTGCCGACGATTTGGAGCAAGAAGATAGCAGGCATAAATGGGAGGGGAGAAAGACATTTTAAAGTAGAGATTAAGCTAATGGTTATTCATAAGTCTTCTACCTTGTTTTGGAACTACCAGAACGGATAACTTCTACATTGTTTTAATCAGCTGAGGCTTTCTTGGTTACTTTCAAGGTGGATAATTCTCAGAGGTAAAATAATTTCCAGCTCCAATAGAAACAAACTCCCTTCAATAATTTCAACACTTTAATAGGGAGAGATGTCATGATCTCATAAAGACAGATCCCCAAAGTCCCCAAAGTATTTTCCTGATCAGGCATCTGGGAGACAGGGTTCCCTGAGCTGGATTTCCTATCAGGGTGTTTGGAGAAAGTTTTTTGGGATAGCGTTTTCTTTGTGAATATGGGTAAGGAGGAGTGTGCGGGAGGGGGCAAAGAAAGTGTGCCTCCCTCTGTGTGTGTGTGTGTGTGTGTGTGTAACTGAACATTGTCCTTCTCTTCTCTCAGGAATATACATGTGCTGCTTTGCTGGAGAGATCACTCAAAGCTCTGGGCACCTTCTCTTACCTTGCCTGATTCCTCTCTGGTGTCCTCCAGTAACTCATCCTAGCTTTACTTGATCTTCTTCAATTCTCAAGACGTTTTCTTTTCTTTTTAGTAAGTTTTACTTTTTCTTATTATCAAGGTAATACATTTTTTATTGTATAAGCTTTTAAATATTCAAAAACTAAAACTGAAGAAAATTAACAGCATCTATAATCTTATACCTAAATTTAAATTCCAGGAATTTCACTCATCTGTATTTGTGTGTGTGAGTGTGTATGAGCATACACATATGCTCTTTTTGCTTATCAAAATATGACCACACTGAAAATACCACTTTAAATATTCTTTTCAATTAGTATCAGTCTTTAAATATCTTTTGAGCAGTTGGAGGACAAAGAGGAATTTGGCTTAATTTTCACGCTTCAAGGCACCTCACACAGGGCTTTGTACAGGTGTCAGGAAATACTTTTGAATAAATATACATGTTGTCATTCTATGTGTTTTCATTGTGACTTCTCTCCCCTGGCACCTAAGTGTAGATCTAAAAGTACAACCAATCCTTGGCATGTTTTGGACCTTCAGAAAAATGAGGCAGAAATGAATGTGGGAGAGGCATTGTCAGATAAAGTGCAGTATGCCCAATTAATCTGAATTTCACTTAAATGGGAAATGCCTTTTTTTAGTATGAGTTTGTCCCAAATATTGCATAAGACATACTTATACTGAAAAAGAAAATTCATTGTTTACCTGCAATTCAAATTTAACTGGATGTTCGGTAATTTCACTTACTAAATCTTGAAACCCCTTCAGGGAAGTACAGAATGCTGGATTGGAAGCCTGTCCAATCTTACAGGGACTCTGCATTTAATTGAAAGAATGTTAGAGAATAACTCTAGTCCAATTTTGGTTTTATTTCTTCCAAAACTGTTTAAATCATTTCCTATAGAGTTTCTTTCTTCTGAGAATGCAGGAAGAGGGTTGTTAATGAATTTTCAACTAGAATAACAAGGAAGCACCACACTTTAGATACCTTCTGTAAAGGGAACTAGAATGGTAGCCCCCCATCAGGTCACACATTGGGGATGGAGAGAGACGGGGAACAAATGGCATAAATACACTTCTTTGGAATTTAGTGTGGTTAAAGGGGGATTGCTATGGTCTCTTTCTCCAGTTGCCCCAAGACAGTTGTGATTCACTGTTGTCGTCTGGCGTAATTATGAATAGTGCCACCTTTCACTCTCAAAAGTTTCCTGGGTTTAGATAATAAATAACATGGTTAGTCCATGATGTAGCCAAGGTACCCAAAGATTTGGGTTGTACTTTTGTGGACTGAGGACATCACATAACCTCCCCATGCCTCCCCGTCTTCCTGTGTTAAATGAAGGGGCATTAAGCAAAACTCTAAGCACCCTTCCTAGCTTTGACACGCTCCAGTTTTATGTATGTCTCTGGGCAAAGCTAATATTAAAAGGGCATTTGTTCACTTTCAGTTTGAGAACAATTGTGTATTCAATTTCTCTGTATGCTTTGTTAGTTCATACTGGCAGACTTATATTAGTTTCTAAGAATCTTTGAAGAGTGAAAACTTAAAACTATTGCTTGGTTCTTGGGATGTGAAAACCAAATGCTTGCTAGTGCTTGAAATAAATGCAATTTTAGGGAATAAAGGATCACAAGGGAACAGGCATGGTTGCAGTTGCCTTATTTGGGCCCAATTGCATAGGCAACTTTGTACACATTTTTAAAAAAAGTAATTGCACAAATGATATCAGAATATGGAGAAAGTTCCACTTTTTTTTTTAACCCCTCTTTCAGATCTACAGCCCCAAACCAGTCTTAGGTGACTCCTTACAGACCTTTTTAATTGATATTTACATCAATTTACATACATATACATGTGGTTTTTAAAGCCAAAAATATGTATGTATTTTTTAGTAACTGCTATTAATATTTCTAGCCACCCTTTCATTAAATATAGATCAACCTCATTCTTTGTATTAGCCGTATGGTATTTTGTAGTATTGATATACCAAAATATTTTTACTAATCTCTATTGATGGGCACTTAGGTATTTCCAATTATCAGCTCTAACAAGCAATGCTACAATGAGTATCCTTCCTTAAATATGCTTATGTATATTTATGTAGGGTTGATTTGTAGGAATGAAATTGTTGGATCATTCATTCTGTAGTTATTGCTAAGTTGTTATTTTAAAAGGTTCTTCCAATTTGTACATCACATTGAGGGCACTTTCCTGGAATTTGAAAAGGAATTTTTGTAAGGATATAAGGATTCTAGATGCTGATTCTTCCTGAAATTTAGCCCTAAGTAGCCTTTTTTTTTTCTTCTAGCAGTGATTCCTTGACCTGTGCAATTGGATCAAACCTAGACCAAATTAAATCTTACTTATGTAGAAACTTGGTCTCCATGACCTTGTGTTTATCTGGGCAGTGATTTATTGGTGTAGGCTGCAGTCCAGCTATGAGTGAGCCTGATAGGAGAACACATTTATCCCTCCATCTATAGAAGCTGAATTAGACTTACTGGGATTAACTGGGACTGAAGGACTTGTTCATCTACTTTAATTATCCTTCCAATGAGAGCTTTTTCCCAGACTGGATTTTGGATCAAGAGAAGAATGGAAGCTGGATGGAGTGATAGAACAGCTCAGTTAAAGATCTTATAGAAAAGGCGCTCAGAGGGAAAGCTGTAGCTTAATGTGGGTAGATAAAATGTTTTTTTTTTCTTTTCTTTTCTAAAGGAGAAGGCATATTTTAAAAAACAGATGCATTTTGTAAACTTTGAGTGATTTGGCTCACCAATGAAATTATTGCCCTTAGGAATCACATTAAAGGACAGAAAGAAAAAAGGAATGGTTTTCCTTGCTCTAAAACAAACCATGCTCTCCGGTACTCAAACTTGCACCCATAAAACTAAAGTTAACAAAAGGATGAAAGCTGGGAAAATTGAGTGAATTGGAAAACTGAAGACAAAGGCTGGACAAAATGGCCATTGTGCCATCATTGTGTTCTCTGCTGCCCTCTAGTGGTCGTATGAGGGAGTTGGGTGTGAAACTGTCTCAAGGTCATCCTCACATAACCAAATTGTAGGAGAGGGAGAGAAAGGTGGCATTAGGGACCCCTTAATACAGTCCATCTTGTCAACAGCCTGCCTAGTGATGAGGGAACAAATTCTGGCATAGAAACAGGGAAGAGCTAAGCTTATGCTGCAATGGCTACCAATAGTATGAAGGAAAAAATATGGGTAACAGGACACCCTTTCCACTGAATTTAATGCAGCTCATGTATATTCAGCACTGACCCTGTCCCAGGTTCTGTGTCCAGCAGTGAAGATACAGGCAGGAATTAAACATGACCCTTGCCCTTGGGGAGATCACAATTAAAGGACAGGGCAGAAGCAAACCCCAAGTGAGGCTGAGATCAGTGTTGTGAGAGGAATTCGACAAGATGTCTGTTTTTGGTAGTAATTCTGAGGTTAGAATGAGATTACTCACTGAGGACTTTCATTTGTTCCAAAAAGGGAAAACATTTCCTTTTTCTGGGTAGAGAAGATGGTCTAGGGAACAGATAAAGTTTTCTTTCTTCTCTCTCTTTTGTTAAACACTGAATTTAGGCTGCTGAGATGGCACAGCTATGACAGCTCAAAGTTTCAGTCTTGGTTTGAAGATGAAAGGCAAACTGTCTACATGAGCTCTTTCTTCCTCTGCAAAATAAATTCCTCTGTGAATGAGAGGGAAATGAAAGGCTCTACCGAGGGAGGCTGTCACACTGGATAGCAACAGAGTCACAGATGACCACCTGCTCCCCGCCCCCACCTTGCCTGTGTAGACCTGTACCTGATGTTTTGCTTAAGGGATCTTTTCTAGAATCCTCCCCATTATCAATATTTAGGAGCTCTCTTTGTTTCAGGACATGTAGGTTTTGCTGAAGAATCATTTCTCCCGGTTCCTTTGCCAGCAGCTTTTTGGATTGCATTTATTAAGACCCAGCCTTCCAGTATTTGTATTAACCAAGAAGCCAGAGAGAACCTGAGAAAGAGGGTGGAATTAAAGATGTGGTGTCCCTTCTTCAGTATCTCCAGTAACACTGATGTAAGCTGTGTGGATTTAGGGCAGCTTCCCCCCTTATCTTCGTTTGGTAGACCAAAGACCCTGGTTATTTTCTCATGGATGTTCTGTTTTTGCCTGGCTAGCATACTTCCCCTGTCTTCTCATATCAGAATTGGATTTTCACCCATCCTTGCTCTCAATCCACATGGCTTTAGAGTTCAAACCATCCCTGACACGTGAAACATGACTGGCCACTCAGAGTTGGCATCCCCAGGCTACTGTGTTGAGTTCACAGAAGGGTACAAGGTCTGGGCTGGACCAATCAGAGCAAATGGGATGCTATCCGGGGACTTCCGTTGACGCTCTCAGGGAAAAAGTTTCTCTTTCTCCTGGACTAGGGAATAAGGAAGTTGCTGGCATCTTGCCACCATGAAGGGGACAGTAATCTAAGAGTGAAGCTATTCTAGAAAAAAGTAGAGAAATTGGCACTGGGTTCCTAATGACATTGAGTTCCTGTGTACTGCCATGCCTGAAGCTTCCTACACCCATGGACTTTTCAGTTACGTGAACAAATCTTTTTCTTTTGGATTCTGCTCAAGTCAATGGTTCTCTAATTTTGTTGTGCATTGGATTACCTGCAAGGCCTGTTAAAATGTAGATTGCAATTCCCACGTGCAGGTAGATTTGGGGTTTCTAGGAGATGCTAATGATGCTGATCTAGGGAATACACATTGAGAACCACTGGCTTAATTAAGCCTTCTTTGGTTTCTGCTACTTGCAATCAAAATGATCCTGACATATACAAAAAGATCTGTTCTAAATGGGGAAAAATCTTGGTCTTAGAAGAATTAATAGAATAATACAAAGGAATGTGTTTGGGAACTAGCCAATAAGCCCTTGAAAAAATGACCTGCTTTTACCTCATGATTGCATGGGACCAAAGTGACACTTTCTTTAGGTGGCTTTCTGCTCAGCTTCTACTCACTCTTGAGCCTTTGAATGGCAAAAGAGTATATGACAAATGAGCAAAAACATCAGGACTAATAGGTGTTTTGTCAAAGACTTAAAACCCATGCATTGAGAAAATGCACATTTGTTCTCTCTGATCCAGTCTGTCAACAAAATGCTTTTCAGGAGGAAACATCAAAGCCAATTCATCTGCAAATTTCATTTTTTGAATCCCTTAATCTACACTGTTGACAAAAATTTCTGTCAAGTGCCTCAAACCATTGTATTAACAAATTTCATTTTGTCAATCATGATTTAGCCTGCTCACAAATGCATTTGGTAATATTCCATTCCATCCTGCAGGAAGAATCCCTAACAGTCAACGCCTCAATCTTAAAACTGAAAGCGAGTGAAGAGGGAGAGTAAAAGTGGTGTTGAGCCTGTTCATTTAGCACATCGAGCTGATGTCCCTGTGCATTTTAAATAAAGCCGGCTTATCTGAAGCCTTCCCTGGACAGTGCAAGTGACCCATAGTGAGGTAAGGATGTTACAGTTGGTGAAATCCCAGTGTTTGCTCATGTTTTCCGGTGTAGCGTCTGATCTGCTAATCATAGCCTTTCCATTCTTACCTCTCAGTCTTCTCACTGTGCCTGGATCTGGTGGCTTTTATGAAAGCATCACCATTCACAAGTCTCCTTAATTGCAAATTCAGGAGGATGGGATGTAGAATTCAGTGTGTCTTCACTTTCAATGGTCATGTCCTTAAAGTGAGGGATGGTCACTGCTGTCTTCCAGAGATGCTTGGGTAAGAACATCTATCTGTTACTCCTTGAGAGGAAGCTATGGTGAGTGAGCTCAAATTGAGATGCCCATTTTCTGCCTGGCTTATCCTCTGAATTCTGGGTGGGTGATGCTGTGACAAGAAGGGGAGAGAATGTTACTAAATCTCCTGCTAGCCCTTGCCATGTTAAATTGCAAATTTTATTTTAGGTATTTCAAAAATAGACCAGTCATAAACTGAAGCCACCAGTATAAGTTATGGTGGATCCCCTATGGAGATCCTGTATCCTGCAGGGAATGGAGCACCTTCTTGTTCTGCAGAGAAGAATGAAGGGTATACTTCAAGAAACATTGAGTGACCTGAATTCAAGTCCTGATTCCTTCTCTTTAATAGCTATTTGACTTGAGCAAGTCACTTGTTATCTCTGTCCCTGGCCATCGCATCACGTGCACAGTGGAGCTAACATAAAACTACTTGCCCTAGAGACCTTCTGAGCTCCTGGGAAGATCAAGAGAGATAAATCTATGCCTAGGGTTGTTTTCAAATGCTAGATAGATATAAGGCTGCTTTAGACACTGTTTCAGATATGCTGTTACTTTCATTTTAGCTCTATTAAAGGAGGTAATAGATTCCTCTCTGTGGTATAAGCCAGTGGCAGAGTGGTGATATAATTTGAGACCTTGGTGCAAATATCTTCTGCGCTGACCTTCCATATGGCCTAAAAACCTATACTCTTTGGAGTCAGGAATATGAAGTAGAAGGGGCGATATATAAAGAATATTGGCAAAAGTTACCATATTGATGTGAATGTATACATCACATTGGTTTCTTCTATGAGCAACACTGCAAAGATGGGTGTATCAGTCTGATGCAGGATAGTTGAGACCTAGAATCAGAAATCTGACCTTGAAGATCAGGTGGCATAGTGCACTAGGCAGGTGAATTCCATGGATGTCTGAGAAGGTAGGAGTACACACTCAGGCTCACTTTTGTCTCTTTCACAATTGTGTTTGTATCTCATCCCTCACAAAGGAAGAATCATCTTCTATTTGACACCTCTTGGACCCCAGATTATGCCTAGGCACAGTGATCACTAAAAAGTGGCATGGGGGACAAGTTTGGGTGGCTGTGACTTTTGTCAGTGAGACCCTGTGTCCAGCATTGTGGTAAAGCCACTGAGATCTGTGTGTTTTCTGAGATTCCTTCCTGACCCCTTTAAGGCCCCTTCAAACTTCTCCATAAATTTACCACAGTTCTTGCCCTCACTCTTTCAAATCCCTTCACCATCTTCATGGGCACCAAAATCATGCTTCCACTTGTGACAAGTGATGGAAAGTGAAGAGTATACCTCCTGGAGCTCTTGACCTCAGATTTGCTGTCTACAGACAAGAGAATTGAGATTGAGTGTACAGTTAAGGAGAAACAAATCATTTACAATAAGTGACAAACAAACAAACTCTCCTTTCTCTCAGAAGCCCAAGCTAGTGGGGTGAGTTACGTGGACAAGGACTTTCTGGGCTGATGGTCTGTAAGGAATCATTTCCAGAATGGAGCTATTCCAGAGCAGTTAGGAGGAAAAAAGCCTGGGCAGCTCAGGGCTAGAAAGAAGCGTGAATTGGCGCCTCTGGCTTCAGGGTCTGCACATTCTATTGCACCTAATTGTTCCTCCCACCGAGAAACATTTGCACTAATCTCTGGCTTCTAAAAGCAGAGCCAGACCCACAAAATAAGCTACTATATTGGATAGTGTGAAGATCAGAACTTTATTATTGCAAATGACAGATAATGCAACCCCAAATGGCTTCCAGAATAAAAAGAGAAATAAATAAATCTCTTTTGACTTATATACTTCAACTAAGGATAAATCTTAATTTAGGTGCTGCTGGCCACAGAGCTCAAACAAAGCATCTCAGATGTGATTTGCTTTTCTCCATTTCTGGCTCATTTTTCTCCTTGAAGAACTCATCCCCAGATGGGTTGCTTCTCATGGGTGCAAAGTGTCTGCTCCCAGGTCCCAGAGTCACATCCTTGTAGCTTCAAATTTGGCAGAAAAGAATGAGAGCCTTTATTCTCAGCATACTTGGAAAATTTCTGAGATCCATTCTAAATGGGGAGGCGCAGGTCACGTGGTTACCCTGAAGCAGTGACTGTGTTAAGAGCAATCAGCATTGGCTTAGGCCTGGGTCATATAATCTGCCCATAGGGCCCTGGGAATTCTCTCCACCCACCTAGATCATGAGAACTTGAGGTGGAACAGGATGTGGCTTCAGCTGAAAATTGGGACAGCTAGCAGAATCTTGGGGAGGTCTCTCAGTTAGGGCTATTAAAGACCAAACAGACTGCTCTGTTTTAAACTAAAAGCAATTTATTACAGGGGCATTAAGTGCTTAGAAAATGGTTGGAAGGGCAGGTTTAGACTTCAGGAATGACTTCCAGAAGAGTAACACAGAATTGGTCCACGTAGGGAAGGGTCCCATCTCAGGAAGCTGGAGAATTGGCAAGCTGCTCTACAGAGTGATGGCTCC
Organism: Chaetophractus vellerosus; assembly: GCA_004027955.1. Lineage (NCBI taxonomy): Eukaryota > Metazoa > Chordata > Mammalia > Cingulata > Chlamyphoridae > Chaetophractus > Chaetophractus vellerosus. The sequence continues at coordinate 655 of PVKH010019687.1, read as the reverse complement.
TGGTCACCCAACCTTCCCAGGATCCAGGGATCAGGAAGTGGCCATCAGAACCATTGGCTCCAAAGCCATGCTGCACCTGCTGGATCCACACCAGCAAAATAGTGCCCTGCCTCCTGCCTCTTGATACTCCCAAAGCTAGTAAGCCCTTCCCTGGACCTTCTTGAACCTGTGGGAGGAAAAAAATCAAATACCATTATGGCAACTGTAACCAGAAGAAGCAGCAGAAGCATGGTCTGTGCTTCAGTCCCTCCTTCTAAATCTTGTACAACTGCATCTAATTGGCCAAACATAAATGACATCCTGAACCTTGAGGTGTCTGAGAAGTACAGTTCAGCTTTACAGCATCCGCCGTCACTAGAAGGAGGGTGCAGTGGTGGTTGAGTGGCCACCACGGTAACTACCACAGAGGGCCAATTATGAATACCCACTACAGTTAAGATTTGAACAGTACCCAAGGCCTCTCATGGGCAGCTTCCAATCAGCATTTGTCCTGATGGACCCATCCTTTTGGGGAAAAGTTGTAGAGACCCTGTGAGGGGACAGGCATACTGCATAGGGAAGGTCACTTATGAATCACTGTGAATGCTCAGCAGCTGGTCTGAGATCTGCACCCAGCTGGAATAAGAACCCTAGGTTTATAAGTATGGTGGTGGTG